>JBBPCV010022882.1:0-10106 GCA_037974505.1 Plocamopherus tilesii
ACTCTCTCTCTCTCTCTCTCTCTCTCTCTCTCTCTCTCTCTTTCTCTCCCTCTTTTACTCCCTCCCTCCTCTCTCTCGCCCCCCCCCCCCACACCCGCCTCTCTCACTCCCTCTCTCTCTAAACACGCAGACCGATGTCTTGGCAAGACACAAACAAACAAACAAACAAACACACACACACACACACACACACACACCATCCTTATGCACACCTTCAAAAAGCCTCTTTTAGAGAAGCCATCGAGGGAGAAAAAACAGCAACAACAACAACAACCAACCAACCAACCAAACACAAACAAACAAACAAACAAACAAACAGCCAACCCCTACTCAAACACCAGAGCCCTTTTCATCAGGGCAATAATGGAAGGGGAAAATAACCCAGCCAGCCAGCAAAGGCAAAACAAAAACAAAACAAAATTTTTTTAAAAATCCACAAAAAGCGCTTGACTTCATTGGAGAAGACGTTAAAAAAGATGGGGTGGGTGGGTGGGGGGTGGGGGGTTGGACCCCAATTTATTAATTATCATACACGGCGGCACATCAAAGGCAGTGACACCTTCAAAGGGGACGCTCACCAGCCACTGGATTGTGACAAACAGACAGGTAAACATCTACCTGGACGCCAGAGGGTGTGTGTGTGTGTGTGTGTGTGTATGTGTGTGTGTGTCTTTGTGCATGTGTATGAGTGTGTGTGTATGAGTGCGTCTACGAGTATTAGTGTGAATGAGGTGTGTGGGTGTATGCATGTATGTGTGAATGTGTGTGTGTGCATGTTTGTGTATAATATGTATGTGTCAGTATGTATGTGTGTGCATGTGCGTGTATGTGTGTGTGTGTGTGTGTGTGTGTTTGTACCTGTCCTTACAAGCCCGACCTATTTGCCTACCTGTTCCAGTTAACCTTCACGCCTTCTGTAACACAAGGAGCAAAACGGGGTTATCATTATTATTATTATTATTATTATTATCATTATTATTACTATTATTATTATTATTATTATTACTATTATTATTATTATTACTATTATTATTATTATTTTATTATTTTTGTTATTATTATTATTACTATTATTTATTTATTTATTTATTCATTCATTTATGTATTTAATTATTTTCCTTTTTGTTTTTGAATTTGGTTGTTTTTGCTTTTGTTTTTGTTGTTTTCTTTTTGTTTTGTCTAGTGGAGGACTGCATACGTTTGTTTTTGTGGGCCCAATGATAACAACCTGTGTGAATATTTATAGTAAGCAAGTACTATTTTTCACCATTATATTATTTTTATTATTATTCTTGTAATAATAATAATAATAATAATAATGATAATAATAATAATAATAATAATAATAATAATAACATAATAATAATGAAAATAATAATAATAATAATAATAATAATAATAATAATTATAGTAATAATAATAATAATTATTATTATTATTAATACTATTATTCTTATTCCTATTATTAGTAGCTGCATTAACATTATCATTACCATCATCATTATTATTACTAACGTTATTATGATTATTATTATTATTATTATTATTATTATTATTATTATTATTATTATTACTATTATTATTATATTAATATTATTATTATTAATATGATTGTTACTATTTTTATAATATCATCATTATTTTTAGTATTCCTATTGTGATTATGATTATTACTATTAATTTGTTATCATTATTATTATTATTATTATTATTATCATTATTATTATTATTATTATTATTATTATTATATTATTGTTATTATCATTATCATTATTATCATCATTACATTATTATTACTATTATTATTATTTATTATCATCATCATTATTATTATTATCATTATTCTTATTATTATCATTATCTTTATTATTATTATCATTTTTCTTATTATTATCATTATTATTATCTTTATTATTATTATTATTATTATTATTGTTATTATCATCATTTTAGGTCGATCCATTCTCCATCCAAACGCGATCTAGATCATGAGAAGGATTTTTGAAGGAATTTATGGAATTAGTCAGTGTCATAAATTTTCGAAATTTCTTCACTTATCTTAGCTGTTTTAACTTGATTGGCTCTAATATTTTTTACTCAAAATATTTTTAAATTGATGGACCAGCTAGTCGTAAGTTGTAGATTGTGAATTTAATATAGAAGTAAGAAAGGCACAGACATTCATCCATCCTCCATTCCATCCATCCATCCATCGATCCATCCATCCACTTAAACATTCCATCCATCCATCCATCCATGCCCTTCCATTCACCCATCCAACCATCCATCCACCCATCCATCCACCCATCCATCCACCCATTCACCCACATGTACGTTCCATCCATCCATCCATGTCCTTCCATCCATCCATGTCCTTCCATCCATCCATGCATCCCTCCAACCAACCGTCCTTTCATCCGTCCATCTATCCATCCACCCATCCATCCGCCCACCAATCCATCCATCCATCCATCCATCCACTTAAACACTCCATCCCTTCATCCATCCACCCATCCACCATCATCATCACCATCAATATAGTTGTCATCATTACCATTATTATTACAATGCCATTATTATTATTATTATTATTATTATTATTATTATTATTATTATTATTATTATTATTATTATCATCATCACTATCATCATCATTATTATTCTCATTGACATTACTATTTTCATTGATATTATAATAATGCCTTCTTTTCAGGTTCACTCATTGAAGAATGTTTTCCACACTACGTTGTCAAAGTCACCTCCATTGATTGAAGATTTACTCTCCGACCAAAAGTTTGAACAGGTTCAATGGAGACACAACTTGGGCCTTCCATCCAACTCATGTCACCTGAGATTTTTTTGCCTTTTAAGGTAAATGTCGATTCTAATGGAGAGACCACAATACCTTTTACCCAACAGGGTTTGTTTTTTTTTGTTATGCTGAGACATCTTTGATTCTCACTCAGAGGGTACCGAGATCGACTTGGCTATTCCTCCGTCTACTGAAAGACTTAAAAGGCTCGATCCTGTCTGCCTATGATAAGGGTGGTTGTGAAATGTGAATGGAAATCAGATCATGAGAGAGAGATCCTGTGTTAGGTGAATTTTTGACTTTCAGTTCGTGGTATGCCCAAATCTCACAATTTTGGCTCCTGGCTCCCGGCAAGATGAAATGTTTATACAAAATACATTGCTTCACTTTGGAAAAAAACCCCCAAAAAAACCCAACAAATAATTGGAGAATAACTGAATTTCACATGGACTAGATGTTCATTTTTATCTATTAGTATTGTAAACTCACCATTTTTAGTGATAGCTATTGTGTGCGTTTCGAGTTAAATTTTGGTTTTGAATAGTGCATTTTTAATTTATAAGGAAAGGATTTGAAAAAAAAAGAAAAGTGGAGAATTAATTGTTTAAAAGGTCTGATTTAGATTTTGGGATTTTGATGACAGGGATTTTTTAGGTCTGAAATACCAGTTCTTTTGGTTTTTACTTCTTATGTATGATCAAGCTTTTCATTTTTAATGTCATTAACTAAAGACAATATATTTACTGCGATTATTCCAAGTTTATTTTTGTGTTACCTTGTGCACATATGTAGGCATTTTTGGTTACAAATCTGCTTTCAGTTTTTAGTATTTTCTCTGTATCCTCAATTTGGCTTTTGATGATGTGGATCCCATACACACACCCATATTTTAGTAAATGTACTGGCTTTACAAATGTATTGAAGCACTTATCTTTTTACTTTTTGTGGACAACTATTGATGTTGCGTTGTGGCAATGATAGTAGTAGGCCATTTGATTTCTTGCTCATGCCTTTATTCTAGTCTTCCCATCACACTTTATTATCTATAACACCAAGGTATTGACATTATTCATAACCTACATGTGATAGGTTCTCTATCTCAGCTTACGCCAATGTTAAAAGTACCGTCAAAAGCTTAAAAGTCAAAATATTCCCAAGTTTGTAGGCATCCAACTTTGAGAAGCAAGCCTTTAGACATATTTGTCATTATAGTTTGATTATTTATTTTAGATTGACAATTTAAAACTGCTTCTCTCATCACTTTCATGATTCATTCCATTGATATGGATTTCCTGGCAAATGTTTAAACAGAAACATGTTTCTTACATTTTTTTTTGTCCTGCTTAGGATATGCTGTGAAATTCCTGCAAAAAGTCTGGCCTCTGTTTGTGGAACAGGATTTGCATCTTTGATCTCTGCATATGTTTCCTTGCTTCAGTATGCCCAGGAACATTTAGACGTCTATGTCAAGGTAAAGTGATAACTTAGAAATTTCTGTTTCAATGTCCTAAGTCGGAAAATTTTAAAGTGTCTGTGATTATCCATTCTTTGTAAACCAGGATATATTAATATTAATACTTTAAACAGTGGAATCTATTTTTAACAACAGGAATAAGACCTTGGGAATTACACGACAATTTTTATTGTTTCCATTGTTGTTTTCCATTATATAAGTATTATATCAAAGTGTCAGGGATAAGCACACTAAAGGGAACTTACCCTGGTAAAATATAAATATTTTTTGGTACAGTAGAAATAGGTGAGAAGCGGATGAAAGACTAGTTCTAGATCTAGGCCTATTTGATCTACCAACTTCCCTCCTGACTCACTTCCTCAAAGTCACCTGTTTAGGCAAACATTTTAGTTTTTTACAGTTTGGATCACTTTGTAGAATTTTGATGCAAACCCTTTTCTTCTTCTTCATAAAATTTCTGACAGACTCAGTCAATTGAGTGTTTTTGTCAATGCGCTGCTAAAAGCTAGTATTTACATGTTAATGTTTTATGTTTAAGATTTCATTTAAAATCTTCAGTATCTTTAATGCACTTTACACTAACTGGCAGTTTATTCCAGAATCTAAAAGCGCTAGGGAAGTATGAATATGCGCTAGGGAAGTATGAATATAAATGACTATCTACACTAGAAGATGGCAATGTAAATGTTTGAACAACAGATCTGGTATGATTATTTTTCATTTGAAATGTTTCAAGTGGTAAAATTGCTTGGCTATTTATTGCCTTGTAGAGGATGGTTACCTTATTTCTAGCTCTCTGTTCTTTAAGAGGTATCCACTGCAATTTGTTCATGTTTGTTTTTGTGTTACCTGATATCAAGTTATAGTTGTTGTTCATGAATCTACCTGCATTTTAAAATATTTTTTTTTCTATATCAACTGTTTGTGATAATGTGGATCCCATACACACACCCTCTGTAATTTAGGACTGGAAGATGTCATAAAATTGAGTCATGCATAGTGTTAGACCTGCACCAGGTAGTAAGTGAGAATGGCTGTTTCATGACAGGTTTTATTTTCTAATATAGATAAATATAAGAGAGAAATTTCCATTACATGACACTCTATAAATACAGTCAAAACTTATTGTATCATCTCCTGTTATGTTGAACAGTTACTGAGTTACTCTCTCTTTTTTCCCACCTGCCCTTCACCAAGGTAAACATCTGACTCTATACCCATATACCAGAGTGACGTCCATCATTTCTCTTTTGTTAAAACGATAACTTCCCTTTTATTTGATCTCAGTGACGGCAGTTAGAGAAATTTAATTGTGTTTGTGATGGGCATTGGATTTGTCGAAAATTGATTGATTTTTGTAAATCATCGATATGTGTGTCCTTTAGATGTCACTTGAAGATTTCAACAAGTGTTCTATGTGGTTGAAGCAGATGGCAGTGGAATGCCACACACAACATATCTCTGGAGTTGCTATGGTATGTTTAGATTATAATAATGCAATGTAATAATAATGATGTTGATGATGATGATGATGATGATGATGATGATGATGATGATGATGATGATGATGATGATGATGATGATGATGATGATGGTGTTGGTGATGGTGATGATGATGATGATAATAATAATAACAATTTCTTATTCTCCGTCCTGTGCGGTTACACATTAGACAATTATGGGATGCCATGGATCCCTATCTTCTGCTTTCTTTCCGTCCTCTCCCCATGTCCACCCTTGTTGTTATATTTCTCTTTCTACTGTTCTTCTCCTTGTTTCCATCGGACAGGCTTTCTCTCTTCATCTTTGAGGTATCCATCTTATTGCAGTCTTTTGGAGTGCTGAGGGTTGCATTCTGCAAACATGTCCTCACCATTTCCACCTTCTTTTCTTTATTGTTTTGGCTAGTGGGTCCATGCATGCCTTTCTGAGTAGGTCTTTGTTTCATATATTTGGCAAAAATATTTTGAAAATTGTTCTTAGACATTTGTTTCTAAAAAAACCCGTCAAGCTTTTGACAGATACGTTTTGTAGCTTTTCATGATTCGGCTCCATAAAGTAGAACTGGCACCATAAAGTAGAACTGGCACGACATTACTTTTGAAACATTTTTAGTTTTGTTTTTGTAGAGATTTTGTTTGATTTCCAGATTGAGTTGAGTATACTAAAAGCCCTTCTGGCCTTTGTCAACCTTTCTTTTATTTCTGTTTGAGTGTCTGGCCTTTGTTAACCTTTCATTTATTTATGGTTGAGTCTTTCTATTATGGGAGAATTTAGCTCCCAGGTATATGACATTCTGGACATCTTCTATGCTTTTCTCATCAATCATTATGGTCTCTTTAAGATCGCTATTTATCCTCATTGTTAATGGTTTTTTTCTGCATGTCAATATTAAGCCACAAGTCTTTTTTTGCAATTGGATGTATACATACTCACTCTCACTCACTCACTCCCTCCCCCACTGTCTGTCTGTCTGTCTGTCTGTCTGTCTGTCTGTCTGTCTATCTGTCTATCTAAGTTATTTGAGACATGCCATGTTGAGAATATGTACATTGATATATTTACCGTGATCATTTATTGCACTCATTTATTGTTTATCTTATCTTGTAGGCCACACGATACACCTTTTGAAGATGGTACCTTTAAATTGACCATAGAGTTCACAGAAGAATACCCTAACAAACCACCAACAGTACGATTTATTTCAAAGATGTTTCATCCAAATGGTGAGTCTCTATTCTCAATGCTAAATTTTTGTTTTGTTTTTGTTTTTTTGTTTTGTTTGTTTGTTTGTTAATGTACATCTATGTCAATTCTTGGTTAAGGCCAACCATTCTTGCTCATCCTGTTTTTAACCTTATTTCATCTCATTTTGATATATGAATAAAGTCAACTGCATTGGTCCACTTTAGGACCTCTTGGTTGGCTGGCGGGATAATGTATGATGTTAAAAAGGAATGTAATTGTTGGGACATCTCAAGCCTACACATGAGATGTGTGTTATGTTATCATTGGGTAGACTTGGAACAAGCATGTTTTGCCTCGTGGGAACATATATAATGGCTTGCCTAGCACTTTGTGAGGAACATATGGATTTTGGTGTGGAGCAGGTAATGGCTCTTAATTTCGCATATGTAAGACCTATGTCTACCTTACGCGAGGGCTTTGTATCACAGAAATGACTTTGGCAAGATGAGTATAATATTATAACTATAGCCTTTCTCAAGGGACTTATCCTAGATCTACGATGATCATAAATAACTAACAGATAAATTGTCCAGGTATGAACGATTACAGGAAGTCTTATGTTTCATTATGCAAATTGTATTACTTGTTTGGATTTTGGGCTGAAGCCTTTTTCTCCTGAATAAACTTTAATTCAATTCAATTCTTATCCTAGATCTAGTCCTGCAATTGTCGTCTGTTTACATAAAGGATTTTGCACTTGCACAAATATTTTTCTCCATTTTCAATTTCCTGAAACTTTATTGACAAATTACAACCATTCATATCCCATGATTTTTTTGTTTTTGTTTTTTTTTTTGTGTGGTTTTTGTTTTCATGATTATTTTTTTTTTTTTTTACTCCATTTTAAAATACCCCTCTAATAACCTGGCTCTCAAACCAGTCCATCATCTTAAAAACCTGTCTTTTTCACTAAACCCATAATTAACGAAGACTGCGATAAAGAATTTTACACATAATACAGTCATCCCATTCACAACCTCGGAAACAAGTCATTTGTGTCGTAATGTCAACACTTATGAAAAGCACAGACATTTAAACCAACGGTCTCGTAATAGTCTCCAAATCACACATTGTTTATCTGGTCAACCAAATCACAGCACATGTCCCTCCCTGCCATAGTAAATAGAGATGTCAAGTCCTCTTCTCATACGTAGTGTGAGATAATGGTCTTTAAGCATTCCCGTACTGCTCTATGATGAAAGATTATGTGAAATAAAGCACAGTCCTCTGACAAGTGGGAGGGACAAAGAGGAACGCTCATAGTGGGACTTGTCACTGTAGACTGTTAAGTGACCGTTTTTGCTGCCTTTCATCGTTCAGTTTATCACCGACCAATCTGTAATTCTATACGATATAAAACAAAGGGTGGTCAGTGATTAAAGTACACATGCACTTTTCATTCAATTATATTGTACATACATTGTTTAAAAGGAAATAAAGAAGGAAATGATAAATTTCATTGATGGTCATTGTGAGGGGAAATATTGTTTCTCACTGCATACTTTTTACTTTTATGTGTTTTTTACAGTATATGCGGATGGGAGTATATGTTTAGATATCTTACAAAACAGATGGAGTCCAACGTATGATGTCTCTGCCATCCTTACTTCAATACAAGTGAGTAATCATGTGAATCATGTAATGTCTCATATGAACCATCAAATGTGTCATAATTTTCATGAATATAAAACTCATAGGAGGATACATGGTCAACTTGCATCTCATAGATGGGTGGTGGGCACTTGTTGTTTTGTTAACTTATTTTACAGTTGTAGTTTCGGTTAAATACTAAGAAGAAAGTGAACTTTTTGCACTATGCCAGTTTCATTCACTGTAACATGCAATTTGGACAGACGTAAGACTTTTACCAATATTAAATCTGATGTCAAGTTCTTAATTGTTGGAAGCTGAATGCTAACAAAGCAGTATAGTTGACGCTGTCTATCAGTACACTGATCTTGAGCATGTTTTGGCTTTTAGCCTGCAATCTTACTCTTACCAATTTTTTTGCCATATAAACCACCACATTCCAATAAGCACAGCCACTGCGGCCTCATGCATGCTCAATATCAAAATTCATGGTCACGGGAGGGGGAGGGGGTGGGGCTGCTGCTGCACTGTTTTAAATCATAAAGTACATGGCTTTGTCCAATCATCTACCTGGACCTTAACATAACAATAAGATGTGAATTCATCCAATTGTTGTGACAATTCATATTTATTGTTTTGTTTTTTGTTTGAGTTTTTTGTTTTGGTACCTCGGTACTTATCATGCTTTGGCAATTAGCATGTTTTGGCCACCTATCAAGCACCATGCTTATCAGCAGCATTAACTGTACTTGAAATGACACCACAGATGTAGTATATGTTTCCTCCTGACAGACTTCATTTTGAAGTGCCAGTTGCTTGTCTTTCTCTTTATGCTCAAACATATAGATGTTGAAAACTATGCTGAACTGAAAACGTCTTGAACATGATTTTCCTTGTTCTTGGTTTGTTTTGTTTATATTTTGTCAATGTCAATTTTTTCAGGGGGATCTTATTTTTTAAAAATTTTGTATATATATTATCTAATGTATTTCACCAGGGAGGGTGTTGAATTGACTTCATGTTAGCATGTGGGGTTATGAAATAAAATACTTTACTTTGGTGGAGACTCCAGGAAAGATCCTCTGTATTTCCTAGAATTGTTGTGTAAATTACCTTGCCCCGTAAGAAAAGAAAATATTTACCTGATAGTCTATCAGGAGGATTGTTGCAAAGAATTGCTTAGATGTAAGCCAATTTGATAAATTAGTTTATGGTTAAACTCACGCCAAATGAAAGCATACTTCGGGTAAAGGAATAGGTAAGCACGGTGACAGATTTTTTTTTTCTAATCAGTATGCTGTAAATGCACACTACATTGCCGTAAGAAAATCAGTAGAAATTACCCTTTCAACTTGATCAGATAGCTACTTAATTCCTTATCAGAGGATGTTACTTATGTCACTCAGTAAGAACTCTCGCCGTTCCTTGTGTAAATTACCTTGCCCAGTAAGAAAAGAAAATATTTACCTGATAGTCTATCAG
>JBBPCV010022993.1:0-10106 GCA_037974505.1 Plocamopherus tilesii
TTGCTAAACAAGAATAAAAACAAAAACAACAACAACGACGACGACAACGACAGGGACGACAACAACAACAACAGAAAATAAAAAAAACATTTATCATCACTGAAAACGATTACCTGTTTACATACGTTTACATACAACTCATAGAATCTGAGAAGTCAACTTTTTATCGCCTCGCTCGAGATCCCCTTCCCCGTCCACACATCAGATTCATGTTCTCCTCTCGACCCGTTCTGATCATATCACGTAACAAGGCTGGTATCAAATATCGCCTCTCGTGGGGGAAAGTGAGAAGAAGCCCTCGCCTTCGCCTTGTTCTGAACCGGACACTAAATGAGCTCAGAATCGTCAAAAACTTGTACCAAATGTAAGGTCATATGTCACGAGACAGGATATAGTATACGAGTATCGATACTTTTCACTGGGAAATCGGATGCTCACCTTCGTCAAAAAGTCTAGACAAAGTATAGCGATACCGGCCTTCCCAGGGTGTAAAATGACATACTTTGCTAATTTTGTAGCGATGCGAGTTTGCGCAATTGCTTGTATTACTCGAATGTGTTGTGTATGTAGCGCATTGAGTCTACCACAAGTGGTGCTTTCGAGGCAACGGGTCAAATGACATTTTGACATGACGGCCCTCAAAGCCTCCAAAGAATACATACGGGTAGTTAGGGTGCTTACAGACAGACAGACAGACAGACTGACAGACAGACAGACATACAGACAGATAGACAGAAAGACAGACAGACAGACAGACATACAGGCAGACAGATCCCTTCCAACACCAACGGTCAGACACCGACAGTTGTTGTTGTTTTGTTTTTTTTGTTCTTCTTTTTTGGGGTGTGTTGTATTTTGTTCTAAAGTTTCAACATATAAGACATAAGAAATGTGGTAATAAAAAGTGTTAAAAAATTAATGTCATACTTTTTAATTCATATTTTATTCATGTCTTTAATCAAGAAGAAATTTAATACTCTCACCATTAGTGAAACAAACCACTCCAGCCTCTACATCCCCACTTCCACATGAGGTTGAAGGTATGTTACGCCAACCACTGTTTTGGCATTCAAAAAGATTTGCCTCTGGCCCCTGGCATTCAATGTCAGACAAATAGAATGGCAAGGTTCCTCGTGGAAAGCTTTATTTGAAACAAACAAACGATTAAAAAAGGGGATAAAAAAAGAAGAAGCGAAAAAGAAAGAAAGAAAATTACTCCATTTTTTTTTTTTTTTGGCATCCTAGGCATCAGTACAGGTAGATGATAATAGGCAGATAATTCTGTTTTTTTTAATTAATTTTCATTTCATCTGTTGTTTAATTTTTACTTGTTTTGTCTTTTATTTTTGGGTGGAGGCAGATGGGGAGGATTGCTTGTTTTGACTTTTCTGTTTGTTTTTCCTTTTTATTCTTTTTTTTTTTTTTTAAGAGAAGGGTGTATGGTAGGAAGCAGATGCTTTGGTGCTGTTGATTTTTCTTGTCTTTTTTTATACTTTTAGTTTATAAGATGATGCTAGAAATGAAAAGCAATTAATCTGAAATCAAAGAGTAGCCTGATAAGGGAATAAAAATGAATGGAATGAATGAAAAATCAATTCTAAGTCTTAGCTATAAGTGATGAATAAGGGTGCACATTTTTCTTCATTTATAAATGAGTGCTAGTGATCAACAACTAAATCGAACTCAATTCGAAATAAAAGTACTCATGAATATTGACTCTCTTTTTTCATTAGCAACACACTAGTCTTTTACAACAAACAAACCTTTACTGGAATAAACAAATCAAAATATTAATCGCGCCTTCTCTAATAATTTTATCTCAGGCATCAAGTTCCTAAAATCTTATTAAGCGAAACGTTCTAATATCAGCTCACATTTTCGTAATGCCCCTTTTGTATGTTGGATCAAAATGCCGGCAAGCAACAGATGCATCATTATCATCCCATTTGTTTGCGCAGATCACTCCTAGCTGCCCATTGATAGAAATCTGAAGCCGACCAGAGTGCACGTTCTCTGGCCCTGGTTCAATGTCAAGCCTTGGCGCTGCAAGAATGAGAGAGAGAAAATATCTCTGTAAATATTTATTTAATGGTACAATTTGTTTTGCTTTTTTTATTCTCTTTTCATATCAGTTATCTTATTTCTGGACTGGAAATGTGAAATAAAATCACACTAAAGATGAATATGTCAAACAAATAAGTGCTGGTAAAATGTAATAAAAAGAACATTTTTACACTGTAAAACTACTATACAAAGTAGGCCAATATCCTTTTCAAAACAGTTTTCTCCTGCACCTCTCAATTAAAGAAAGAAGAGAATGCCAAATGTCAAATAAAGACTGTTCCATCTAGAAAATTAATACTCAAAAGTGAGCCACCTCTGAGGAAAATGAAACAGATACAAAGAAGAACTGTAGAAAAGGAACTGAGAAGCTTGAAGCAAGCAAAGGGAAACATTGAGAAGATTCACGAAGTATTTGAAGAATGAAGATCCTACATTATAATCCAAAATTAAAAACAACTGCATATTGAGCAGTAAAAAAGGTTCATTATAGTGGAATCTATTTAAGATAAACTCCATGGGACTGGCCAAATTGAATTTTATTCCTAATGCTGAGCAAGGGAATAAAAGGAAGGCTTGTGGTTATGCACATCAATGCACTATTTGTTTTGTGCCAACATGCCCTGGACTAGGTCTAGGCTGTACAAATCATTGGGCACACTACAAAACTCATGCAAGCTGAACCTACATTGTCAACAAAATTGCTGAGTAAACAATAAGCAGCAGATCTATGCATTTGCATCATGTGAATGATGAATAGTAGATGACAAATTGTCAGGAAACAGTTACTATTGTAGCTGGATTAAACACATGTGATGCTAGCAATTTTTTCCCAATGTGAATTATGTCTAACTATAGTGTCATCACTTACGTTCATTTTGATAACACAGCACAGACGCTGCACTTCTCTCCCAACAAAGCTTATCCACACTGGGGCAATCTTTCATAGCCTGCTCTGTTCCAGTGCAGTTTGGTTCTCCCAAGAAGAAAGGGCCTTCCACGTTCTTCACCTCAGTGAAAGGAATGCCACCAACATAATTATGTCCTTTCGATATCCCTATCTCCCTGCAAGCTACCTCAGCATCTTTCTCTGTGAAATAGTTGTAACATATGTAGCCATCCGTATTATGCAAGTGTGAAATCAGAAGTCCAGATGCTTGAGAATTATCTTCAAAACTGTTGTCTGCCAAGTAAACAGTGTCTGTAATGAAAACAAAATAAAAAAATGTAAAAAAAATTATGTAGTTGTTTTAACACATATTCAATTGAATGATGATATCCCTGAGATATAACATGTAAAAATGTTGTCACAACATCTATGATTTTACAGCAGTAAACTCTGTTTACAAGCTCAACATGGAAATGAATTTAAACACTTATCTAAACATTCAATAAAAATAATTCTTAAACATTTTACCTTTCTAATACTTTCCCAATATTTGAATGACAGATTGATTGTTGATCAGAGTTACTTAAAATTATTACACACTGGTCTCACTGTTAATTTATTTAGAATTTGACAGTTTGAAGGTATTCTGCTCTTGCTATCTAGATGTTAATATGGAAATGAATAATTTTCTTTAAGAAATAAGTCTGCATGTAAAAAATTGGATGTCGACATCAAACATGCTAAAGTGAAATGTCACAGTTTTTTTCCTGTCATTGAAAATTAATGTTATGCTGATCATTTCATAAAAAAAATTTCATTTCCTTCTCACCATTAGGAATTTCTTCATATGCATTAAAACATGAGACGGATGCATAAGTATCAAATGAGTTGCAGTCAGTTAAACTTGTTGAGTAACTGCAATTTAGTATTGTGCTTTCTGAGCCGTCACATGTAACATTTGATCTTTCTTCAGTACTGCGATGAAAACCAAATGCTCCTCTAGGTAAATCAAGACCATCTGCAAAGCCCAGTTCTTGGCACACTATACTAGCATCTGTAGTATCAAACCCAATATTGCAAATTGAGTACCAGTTTCCATCACGGATATATTTCACTATTCCTTTTCCATGAGATCCTGGATCAAGTTTTACTGAAAAGATAATGATAAAAGTTTCATAATGTCAGTGTTGATTAAAATTTTATTATATGACATAGGCTTTATTTATTTCATCTGAATGAAGATAAAGATATTTATTGTTTAAGTAAGAGAAAAATGTTGAATAATACATAATATTTTTTCAACCTTAAAACATATGAATGATTTTATTAATCAATATACAAAATAAAAGAAACAAACAAAACTTAACAACTCATATAAAGTAATGTATAAAACAAATGCCCAAAAGTTACATTAAGCAAGATAAAATTATTCCTTTTAATTATCAATAACTCAATAATTGACAATAAAGAAAAAAATTAACACTATCTCACATACTATGGATATAGTATGCGACACATTTTAACACAAATGAGGATGTTAAAAATAAATTGTGGCATGTGTATGATTGGAAAGAACAGAGGGTTTTGTTGTTTTTTTGTTATTGGTATAATTGCAATATTATGAAATAAACAAATTGGGGATGGATTTTAAAAATGAACAATATAAATATTATTGAAATAATACCACGAAAGATATCACTTTGTCATTCTCTAAAAAAAAATATACATGCAATATTTCTATTTTCAAGTCATTTTGCACATTTTACCCCAAAAAGATGTTAAGTTCTTTCCCTTCGTCTTTCAGCTTTCCCATGAGATTGCCACAGCAAATTATAGTTTAATAGTCTCCACTTATCTATTGATCTCCAACTATCTACAAGAATTGTTTGTATTCAAGAAAACAAAGTAAGAGACCTGAGGCATTTTTAGAATTCTTACAGTTATTGTAGCAGGTGACTCCAGCTGGATTTGAATTGGCTTGACACTCTGCTGATGGAGTTCCCCAGCCATCGTTTTTACACATGTAAAAATTAGATCGATACTCACAGGTAACTCCACTGAGAATTGGGCTGAATGCATAAAGTGTCCAGAAAAAAAAAGGAAATTATTTAATTTTAAAAGAATTTGAAAACCTTGAGAACATTACTTTTAAAGTTTTAGTCCAGAAAGTAAAGATAAAACAAGAAAAATATGATTTAACATAAGGATTTATTAAAATTAAAATTAAAGTTCATAAAATTGCAATAGAAGAAGTGGAGGGAAAGTCTGAACACTGAGTACATGTATTATGTATATTTGTGGAGGGGAATATAGTATAAGAGAAATTCCTTTTAATCTGGCAATGACCATTGTTTGCTTTTTGACAAAGATTTGATTGGTTTTGGTTTGTACTTTGTTTTTTTTTTGTTTGTTTGTTTTTTTTTGTTAATTTTTGGATCTTTGTGTATTTTTGTTGATTTTTGTTTGTTTTTGTCTTTGTTTTTGTGTTTTTGTTTTTTGTTTTTTGTTTTGTTTGTTTTTTGTTGTTGTTGCTTTTTTGTGTTTTTTGCGTGTGTTTTTGTTTCTTTTTTGTTTTTTGTAGTTGTTCGTTGTTGTATTTTGTGTGCATTTGTTGAGTGAGGGGTGATGTTTTGGTTGGGTAAGTGTATGTGTGCATTTGTGTGCATATATTCGTGTGCATTTGTTGGGCAAGGGAGGTGTTTTTGGTTGGGTAAGTGTGTGTGTATGTGTGTGTGCATGTATGCATCATGTGCATTTTGTGTGTGGATGTGAATGCAAACAAAGCTATGGCGGAATTATACTATAGAATTGTTATGATTTTATTGCCGTGTGTGTTGTGAGGGATGGTTCTTTTTTTTTTACTCCTGGAAAGTATTTTGATGATGTTATATTGTAATGTTTTGATTCTACGTCAAACTTGACTTTTTAATTCAAATGCTCTTTGTGAATAAAATGAAAGCGTCAGTTTTGTTCCATCAGGTGCTAAGATCTGTATTATTTTAAAGAAAACAAGTATATAATTTATTATAATGCTTAACTTTATGTTTTAAATACATTTTTTCTTTACTTCATGTAAAGAATGTACCAGGATAAGCTGGCGCAGATCAAGAAGCATATCGGAATGCTCCAAGAGGGTTCCCTTCCAGAATTTCTCCGGAGAACTAAAAAGATTGAGTTGCAGTATCGCGAAAGATTGCGACAAAATGAAATAGCAAAGACTGTTGATGTAAGTAATGTAAATTTTTTGGAAATGCTATCTTGAATTATGCTTGAAAATAGAAGATTTATAAAAATGTTTATATCGACACGTAATCAATTTTTTTTAGAAAGGTGAATGGATGGGGAAAGAAGTTGTGGTCTTTATTCAAGGACTGCTCATTTATATCCTACTTTTTATGCCTACAATAAATACTGTATCATTATTTGATATAATATATTTGTTGACCTGCAGATTGAAAAATCAGAGAGAGATTATGAAATTGACTGTGAGAATGCCCAAAAGGAGTTTGAGGTCAGTGGTTTTTCCTATTTTTAAATTCTTTTTTTTTTCTTTCCCTTTTTTCTATAAATAATGCTTTCCTTTCTCCTGGCTCAGGAAGCGAGGCTTTTGAGTCTGGTTTCTAAGATGGCTGCTCTGTTTACTTTTACACTGAATTCATCAGCCATATTAAACTTGTTGTAGCTGCAAGCATCATGGCTAAAAGAACCCTGAGACCCCCTGTTTTGATATAGTGGTTGGATTGAACGCTTCTGTCTTATTATCAATTGCCCTTCATGAATATTCTAAATCTAATTGAGATTCTTATAAAGGAATAATTTAAATGCGCAAGCTGTAGTCAGTGTCAGACACCAAACACCATTATTATTATACAGTGTAGTTTTATTCTGATGGTGTTCTAGCTTGCTTAATGGGCGCATCATGATGGTTAGGGGCTAAAGGTACGTAACGACTGTCTGGGAAAGTTTATGTCCTGACATGCTTTTGTGGAGTGCATTACTTTTGTGCCAAAGTATGATCATGAGAATGTCTCGAGAAAAGGAAACATTTTTAATCTTTTTTTTTCCTTTTCTTTTCTTTTTTAGAAAAAAAAAAGGTTCCAAGCTAGAGATGGCATTGTAACATTATGTTTGCATAGCACTGGGCACTTTTTTCAAAATGCTTTTCAAGCAAATTGCTTCCTTTTGTGTATGAATATAAACTTGAAAAGATAAATACATATATATGTATGTTCAGAAAAACGAGTGGTACCTTTTGCCTTTGAGCATGCTGACGCGTTGCATATTTCATGTCTTAAATTTTGTTAGTTTTCAAATTTTGTGTGATTTTCGTATGTTACTGTTTTTTGTTGTTTGTTGTTGTTTTTTTTGTCTTTGTTTTCTTGGGTGTTTCAGGAAATGGGGGGAGGGTATTTGGTTGGGTGTTTTTTATATTATTATTATTTTATTATTATTATTATTATTATTTTATTATTATTATTATTATTGTTATTATTACAGTGTATTATTATTATTATTGAGGGGCACAAGATTTCTTTCTTACTCAGACTTATTGACATTTTTTTAATTTTATGTATTATCCATTGTAGAAAAGAACAACTTTTTGGTCAGTCTGTTAAATAAGAATTGAATATCAGTTTTACAAAGGGCTTTGGCCGTGTCACTGACGAAACTGCTGTTTTCCCAAGTGGTATGGTGTGCCTTACATTTCTGACTTTGGTCAATTAGAGTCATAAAGTTTAATGGTCCAAAATGTGCTTGTTTATTTTTATACCCTGTAAGTTTTGGTTATTGGCAAGATTATATAGTTCTAGTATCAGATTCAGATCTAAGTACCATGTCAGATAGTGCTTTATAACCATGGTTTTTCCTCACCTATCATTTTTATCTTTAATTCCCATCCTTTTCAGCCTTCCCATTTAATGTTTTTACAAAGATACTCTTTCTCTTCTTTATTTTTTCTATGTCATATTTATTTGTTTTTAATCGTTATTATGAGAATTTTTTGAGATATAACAATTTCTGGAAAAGATTCGACATTCAATTTTTTCCCTACTAAACTAAGACATATCTAACCTCACTTTTATTAACAGAGATTTTGGTTTCAAATTTTCTCATTGCTCTTGCATCAAATTACATTTGTCAGAAAATACAAATATTTTGAATATTTTAATGTAATTCACTATCTCCATCAATAACTTATGTGTTAAAATGCTTTAATTTCGGAAATCAAGACATAGAGCTTGCTTTCTCTGTTTTATCCCTGCCTTACAGTCAAACAGTGCCCACTTGCTTTCATTGGCTTAACTCAATCACAAATTTATTGAATGAAAATCAATTTGACAGCTCTTACGGCACATAATTTCAAATAAAGAAATCTATTGACAATGTTTTATTTAATTGAAATGGAAGAAAGGAAAAAGAAAGCTCTTATTAGTGTTGGTGTGATGTTTATTTCAAAAGGCTTCAGTAAACAGATGTATGGAGAGAAGAAAAAGTCAAGTGAACTAGATCCATTGTTCCATTGCAATAAAAAGCAATTAAAGAACAAGTTTGTGGGAGCTTCTGACGTGAAATTTTCAATTGAATTAGATTTCTACCTTGCTTAATTGTTTTGGTTTTTTTGTTGTTTTTGTTTTTGATTTTGTTTTTTTTGTTGTTTTTTTTTTTGTTTTTTGTAGAGGTGGATGTATTTTTCCTTGAGAAAAGCAAATGATTTATGCGCCATTTATCCATGGTTCATGTTTCCTACTTCACTCGTCAATGTTAGAGAATGATTGATGACTTTTCAAAAATAGATGGTCACCTTTCAGAAGATGTATTTTGAAACCACCATTTTGTTTGTATTTTTATTATCAACTACCTCTACAAGTAAATGAAACACAGATATTGTATACTTACATTTTATTTCTCTAAGTGCACCTTTTTCTTCTGGTTTTATTGGGGGGGGGGGGGGAGATGGTTGGAGGGATAGAAAACGGGTATGATGGGTGGAGGGATAGAAAATGTGTATGATGGGTGGAGGGATAGAAAACGTGTATTTCTGAACGAGGTGGTGAATTAATAATGCCCTTTCAACAACCAGCTTTTTCCATTTTTATATCTGTCTATCTGTCTAACCACTAGTCAATGTACTTGTCAAACGGGTGCGTCTCTTTGGCTATATCATTTTATTTATCATTCGGCAACATATTGACTTAGGCTTTGATCAGCGGGTTGACACATTTATTGGCTCACTTCTAGCTATAAAAAAAGATTGAATAATTGATGCATTAAATTTCTTTTAATGGTAAAATGAATGACTTTATTTTTCATTGACTGCCTTGCAGCAATAAAAAAGCAACACGGAGGGAGGGGGGGGGACTGAGAAGCACAATATTGATTTGTTTCCATTAGCAAACACGCAAACCAACCAACATATAAAATCAAGAAAACATGAACTTACCTTTATCTGCACTGCTTATAAGCCAATCAGAACGCTGAAAGCAGAGAAAGTACCAAGTGATAAATGCAATTAGTACAGCAATAGTGATATATTTAAATAGAATTTAATTTCGTAAATGGACGTAATAAATAACGTCGTTGTAGTTCCTTTATGCTTGTCTTGAAATTTTATATGCTACCCACTCAATCGTACAGTAGTTGATTCGACTTCATTTTGGCGACATCCCCCTCCCCCTTTTTTTTTTTTACATACACTACACATTCTCCCCCAAAAGTCTCATAATATACAAGAGTTAAGTCGTAAAGTCCTTTATTATTTCTCACGGACCTCGTAATTTCATGCAATATAGTTTCTTGTCTGGACAATAAGAACAGATGACTTACATAGGAGATATTGCACTTATCAAGATCGTCAAAGTCACAGTCAATCACAACTTTTGGCGAGTCTGCAGGAGCGGAAGTGGCCAAGCTGAACAAGCTGCCAAGCAGAAGAACGGCGAGGACATGAAGGCTTTCCATGTTTGGTTTCGTAATCACGTCACGTGAGAGTTCTAAAAATAGACAGTGTCGGTAAAATGATATGTATGCATGTATGCATTTATGCAAGTATGCATGTATGCATGTATGTATGTATGTATGTCTTCCCCCGCCCCATCGCGGTCGGAGCTTCATGGTCGCGGTGAACAGCCCGACCGGAAATGTGTCGTTGCGTGTG
>JBBPCV010023104.1:0-10102 GCA_037974505.1 Plocamopherus tilesii
GCTGTTCATTGTCCCATTTGATGTTGCAATATCACATTTGGCTGTTCATTGTCCCATTTGATGTTGCAATATCACATTTGGCTGTTCATTGTCCCATTTGATGTTGCAATATCACATGTGGCTGTTCATTGTCCCATTTGATGTTGCAATATCACATTTGGCTGTTCATTGTCCCATTTGATGTTGTAATATCACATTTGGCTGTTCATTGTCCCATTTGATGTTGCAATATCACATTTGGCTGTTTATTGTCCAATGTGAAGTGGCAATATCACATTTGGCCTTGCTATGGGCAATTTAACCATTTAGGTATAAAATCTGATCTGGAAATGCTATATTGATGTTAAATTTTAGTTCCCCATATTCACTTTCTTCTTTTTTTTATATAAACTTTTTGTATCTATAATAAACTCAAGATGATTTCTTAGAAATAAAAGGTTGAATTTCAATGATTACGTCCGAAATTATCAATTATTCAATTTTCCTTATCAAACACTAGGAGAGTCAGATGGCTATTCCATTAACAGCACCAGTTCACTTGGCCAGACTTCTGGAGACCGCCCTTTGACATCTCATTCGACTAGAACAGGGAAGCAAGGCTCGACAGCTGCCCTTGAAGAACGCCTCAAGTCCCTTGGAAGGCCTGCTACTGCCACTGGTGCTCCCATTATCAAGCCAGCTTTCCGCCATAGCCTTTTCAAACTCACCCCTCCAACACTCAACTTTGTTGGAGAGGGTGAGAAAAGTAAGATGGTCTTTCCACTTATTTATTTCTATCTGTTCAATTTTCTTTTTATCAATGCATTTATTACTGGAAAGTTTCACACAGATAAATAAGATCCAAACCTTAACCTTTACCAAAACACTAAACATTTAAGCATTTCACACAGGCTTTTAAAAGAGGGTTCTACTTGACCCTTAACATTCAGGCATTCCACACAGGCCTTTTTAGGAGGGTTCTACCTTACTCTCATCATCCAGATATTTCACACAGACTTTTTAAGGAGGGTTCTACTTAACATTCTAGCATTTTACACACTTTTTAAGGAGGGTTCTATTTGACTCTCATAATTCAGACATTTCTCTCAGACTTTTCAAAGAGGGTTCTACCTAAACATTCAAGCTTTTTACACAGACTTTTTAAGGAGGGTCAGGGTTCTACCTAAGCATTCAAGCTTTTTACACAGACTTTTCAAGGAGGTTTCTACTTAAACATTCAAGCGTTTTACACAGACTTTTCAAGGAGGGTTCTACCTAAACATTCAAGCGTTTTACACAGACTTTTCAAGGAGGGTTCTGCCTAAACATTCAAGCGTTTTACACAGACTTTTCAAGGACAGTTCTATTTAACTCTAAACATTCTTGCATTTCAAATATTAAGTAGAATCTGAGAAGCTTCTATCCAAGCACTTCCTTTATCTGTCATTCATTTTGGCTCATTTATCTTCTTTTTTTTTCCATCAGCTGAGACACTGCCATGGGAGTTCCGTAAACTCCTGAAGTGGAAGATGAGTCCGATCACTCCTATTGTTGTTAAGACAGCCTTGGCCCGTGTTGGCTTCAGGATAACAAAACGTCAGTTTGATTTGATAAAGTGCCATATAGTAGTTGTGGAATAGTCTTCCTTTAATATAATTTTTTTTGTTATAAAACATCATTTTTTCCCAATGACTTTCAGTAGGACTTATTTTTCTTGTTAATTAACTGCATAATAATTTGTGTGTAAATGTTTTTGCTTTTGAACAACATGCTTCATTGAAACATACTGTATTTCAAATATTTCATACATGCAAAAATTAAGACCACAGCAATCATAGAAAGCCTGACAGCCTACAACAATTGTTTAACCAGCTATTGTTTACTTTTTAAGAACATAACATGAATTAAATGTTTTAATGGCATATCTTTGTTTTGCATAGATTATAATTTACATAGAGCCTTTTCTATTTGTTCATTTATGGTGGAGGCTTTCTATTCATTTGTGTGTTTTATAATTTTTGGTCTTAAGGAAACCATGACTGGCTGGGCTGTTTTGGCAAACACATGAAGGCCAATTGTTTCAGACCTTTGAGAGAGTATCAGAAAGTAAGTACAATAATTGATGAATGGGTTTATTGAATATACTATACCTAGGGGGACATTTTTAAATTCCTTCTTCTTCAGGCGAGTGCAGTGTTAAACTTGCACATTTTATGCAATATATCCCATTGTTTCATTGTTTATTGCCATGAAACATGAAAAAGAGTAAAGCTTGTTGGATGTAAATCATTGAACCCAACAGTACCAAAAGTCAGAAACAAGGACCACAGCAATAGCAACAGAAGATGTAGTAGAATAAAATTGAATTGAATAATCATCTTTATTTGAAAACATTTTGTATCATGTTTTACTGGACTGCCTCACTTAACAGTTGGATGATAGTCATGGAAATAGATTCTGAGACAAAGAATTAGATCTAACTCACTAGGTCCAGACAATTTAAGTAGGCCCCATAGAAAATATTTACAAATACAGAGAGAAGAATTTAATAAAGAAAAGTAAGACAGAAAAAATTGTGGTACCCTGAGAATTGAATCTGGGAAAGTGACACCGTTTTGTCTCACTGAGGCAAGCATAGCATTCTTAAATAGATTCTAATGTTCTATTGATTTGATGATGATGTCAGCTGTTGTCTCTTTAAATAAAATATGAATTCCTTGCTTTATATAAAATCTCAGTTTAGGAAAGGGGATTTTTGATGGCTTTGTCTAGTGTTATTATTTTTCATCTATATTCCTAATCTGTATCCTTTTATGCAAATGTGATTACTTTTAAGACAATTTCAAGAATAAAATCTCTAGATGCTAGATTTAGGTAGTGTGTCATATTAAAAATATAATAATTTGCTCATATCCATGTTATTACATTGTGTTCACTGTTCTTTTTCAGCTGAATCATTTCCCAGGCTCATTTCACATCGGGCGTAAGGACAAGCTTTGGAGAAATTTGTCAAAAATGCAAGTGCACCATGGGAAGAAAGAATTTAATTTCTTTCCACAAACATATGTGTTGCCAACTGATCTAAAGTTGTTGAAAAGAGCCTGGGAAGATGGGAATTCAAAGCAGAAATGGATAATCAAGCCAGTAAGAATCTTCTTCATACTTGCTAGAGAAAAATAATGCTTAGAACTTTGAATTCATGTCAAATCTATATATAAGCTAAAATGAATTGAAAATGCGCAATGAGATTGAGCATATTGGTTTTGTGAAAAACTCTGCGCAATGAGATTGAGCATATTGGCTTTTTTTAATGTTTTTTTTTTCTTTTTAGTTTATTTTTTTATTTGTTTTTTGTTGTTTTTTATGTTTTTTGTTTTGTTTTTGCTATTATTGTTGGGTTTTTTTGTTTTGTTTTGGGTTGTTTTTTTTGTGTGTTTGTTGGTTTGTTTTATGTTTTTGGTTCATCAAATAATTTAAAAATCTCTGGAAATATGAGAAACTGTTTTACTTCTGGTCTTTCATCTATGTCAGATCAGCAAGATCATCTACATGACATTAAACTGAATAGTAAACTCCCAATTGTTTGCTTGAACAAAGACAATAACATATTCATGTTCTTTGAAGATATCGGAAACAAAATTATGAAATTGAAGAAAACCTTATCCAAATATTTTGAAGACATTGGTAACCAGTTCGAATCCAATATTCTTACTTCCTTCTCTTTTAATCAGCCTGCATCAGCGAGAGGAATTGGAATCAAGGTCATAAGTAAGTGGAGCCAGATTCCCCGAAGAAAACCAGTGATAGTTCAAAGGTATGTAAATGGATAGTAGATTTGAACTTCAAAAATGTAAATAAGTGAATTAGTGGGGGGGTTATTCTCTCACATTTTTGTCTCTACTATGGCATTCCCCTTCATTAACATTTTATTGCCTTTTACAATATTTTCCTCAGGTATTTGTCAAGACCTTACCTGATTAATGACAGCAAGTTTGACATGAGAGTGTATGTCTATATCAGCTCATATGACCCTCTACGTATCTATGTTTACGATGATGGACTGGCTCGATTTGCTTCTTGCAAGTATGTTAATTTTATGAAAAGACTAGTGTGAAATCAACTAATATGTCTTAGATGCTTTTGACATCCCGGTCTTTAGAGCGGAATGCGTCAACGACTTCTGTGATCTTCCTACTTAGGAAACTCTAGTTTTCAATAATTGTGTAAATAATTGAGGACAGTCTTTTTGTTGAATACACTACAGGAAATAGCATAATGAAATGAGTTAATTTGGATGACATTTCCCTCCATCTCAAACTCCACATGCACTGTATCATGCAGAAAGTAATTCAAAGGTTTTTGTTTTAGGCTAAGAACACAGAGAACGCAAAGGCAGTGAATTACCTGTGCCCAAGATTGCCCATATCATCACCTGCACCAGAAAGCAGTTGAAGGAGCACATAGCAAACATGGCCTTTTCTTGCATGTGTTGAAGACATTTTGTTTTTATGGTCATACATTGTCAAAGCTACTTTATGAGAAGAGGGATATTTCTTGTTTGACTCCAGTTTAACTAAACTTCTATTAGCAAGTCAAGAGAACAAGTTGTTCATGAAATCAATAGGGGGAGGAGAATTGGCTGTACTGCCATCACAAATTTTGGCAGCTTTATTTTCATTCAGATAGATTTCATTCCTACACAGGGATGACGATTATGAGAACATTCAATTACATTTTGAGCAACATTGAATTGGAAGGTGACAAAAGCATCGGGCAGTTGGCTTGACCCTGTTCAAACATATACATGATCTTTTTGAGCACTACAGTGATTTTTAGCGAGTGGGCTGGCGTTTATTGCAGGAAGACACCTTACAAATGAGAAGAATTCAGTACACACCACTCAATCACCCCCATATCCAATCCCAACCTGGACTCACCTGGATTCGTGCCAAAAGGATGTCATTTTGGTTTTGGTAAATTTACTTGTGTCAAGATAAAATGACAGCAAAGCTGGATCTGCATTGCATGTGTTTGTCAACATGCTGAGTAAGGAGCATTACTCAATTCATTCATTGCATATCATATTATCTATGTTCTTACCCTCAAAGTGGTCTAAATGTTTAGACGAACAAGCAATATATGAAATTTTAATTGTGTTTCAAGTACAAAGGTTAGACATTTAAAAGAAAACTTCATAAAATTGTTAATGTTTGATGTTGTTGGATGTAAATTCCTCAGGTAGTCCATGTATAGTACTGTCTTTCCTTCCTTTTCAGATATTCTTCATCTATGAAATCACTCAGTAACAAATACATGCATTTGACTAACTACAGCATTAATAAGAAAAATGTAGATTATCTCAGCAATACCGACAACAACCTATGCCAAGGACACAAGTGGTAAGTTTTCCTTTTATTTCCCAGACATAATGTCTTGGTTTATTTATAGAGATATTTTCTTGTTTTCTAATTTTCTTTTTGAAATTTGAAATGGATAGATACCTCAATCTGACATTCATTTACATGTGATGTGAGTTGAAAAACATTTTCAGATACTATCTGAAGTATTACATGTAAAACCTTTTCATTCCAATGTAATGTTCTTGGCAAGTGCCTTAAAACACTGGCTTTTGTTTTGAGTTTGTTTTTTTTAATCATTGCTTCAATGAAATTCCATGTGAGGAAATAAACATAGTATTCTATGTATGACACTATGGAACTCTGTCAAGTGTTGGCTGATTAAGCCTGAATCTTGAATACTCACTTAACTTTGAAAGTGCAAATAAATAAAATCCTGAAATAATAAACAAAAATTGATCATTGCTTTTAAATGAAAATGAAATCTATTGATTTCTCTCTCATAAGGCCAAGCATGGGGAGCCAGACATTCTTTTTAAGCTTTGAAATAATACTTGTAATGATGATATACATGTAGTAATAATGACTTCTTTATTTAACGCATTTTCCACAGGAGTCTGAAGGCATTGTGGAACTACATGAAGAAACATGGTGTCAATACCAACATGGTGTGGGATAATGTCAGGGATCTTATTGTGAAAACCATCATTTGGTGTGTACCCTGTTCTACTCCTTTGAGTTTTTTCATATAAAGTAGGTGGACATAGCACTTAGGTCTTCGGAAAAATGAGTGTAGTCTATGCCTGCCTTTAACTGCTAATTTCTCTATAGAGGTTGAGGAGGATATTTGTCCAGTTAACAGTTTTTCAAACTAAATCTTGTCATTTAGGAAATCTGTTTTTGTTTTCTACCTGATGTTTCATTTAAACTTAGAAAAAAAAAAAAAAAATCATGTATTTGTAAATTGTAACACTGATTTCCAAACTTCCCTTTTCAATTCACAAGAGCCTTACTGTAATCCCATAAAATGTACATTTGGTGACAGTCAGAAAGTTATAAACTTGATGTCTTAAATTATTAATGTAAACCATTAAAAATTTTATCCTAGCAGGTGCTGTATTTTATTTTTTTATAAAACACTAAATGGCAAACTAGAAAACCACAATTCTAATCCTCAAGAAAAAAATGCATTGTTATTACAAATTTAAGTATGTGTGCAACATTTCAATCAAATACCTAGGCTTGCAAGGCTTTGAGCAATTTTGTGCATTCATACCTAGGTGAACGGACTATAGATGCCTGACTAAATTGCAAATCTCAGGTTTAATCACTATTAACTCAGCTCAAAACCTGAAATTAAGGGCTTGCAGTCTTAAATATCTTAATGATATGTGGTTTATATTCTTCTGCCAACACATGAAATTTATTGAAGAATTTTGCTCATGGTTTTGATGCAAGGGAAATTTAAGGTGGGAAAAGCTGCATAAATTTAAAATTTATTCAAAGATGGAAAGGCTAGATTTTGATTTATCATTTGAAGGTCTGATTGTTTTGTTTTCCTTTATTTCCAGTTTCAAGAAAAACTGATCCCATAACAGAAATTTAAATTTGAGTTTCCCTAAAGATAAACCCAAATCAATAGGAAGACAATGGAGTATATTTTTCAAATGTGTCTTAATGAACAAAGGATGAGCTTAACTTTATGTCTTTTCTTTTCAGTGGAGACGCTTCTATAAACAGCATGACAAAATCGAACTGTCGAAGCCGCTATATATGTCATGAGTTGTTTGGATTTGACATTTTATTAGACGAAACTTTGAAACCCTGGATTCTTGAGGTCAACATTTCACCAAGGTAGTAGGCTCTTTCTTCTACATATGCAGAAAACATTATTTTCATGTCAGAAGGAAGGAACACAAATTATGTGCTTGTCAAATTCCTCCAATTAAATCATGGACTCAGTTTTAGTTACTAATATTACTTATAGTCTTTTGTTCTTGTTTTTTTGTCATTCTCATTAGTGGGTTTGGGATTGTTTTCTTCTTTTTTTTTTCATTTGATCATGTTCTTATTAATCCTTTTTATGTGTGTTTTTGCACTTTCAGCTTGCACTCTAACTCACAGCTGGACATAAACATCAAAGGTGGCATGATCAAAGACCTCATGAATATTGCCGGCTTCAAATTGCCAGATGAGAAAGATGTGACCCCCTCAGGGTCAACCGGTGACTTCAGGTAAGATTACAACACACATTTACATTGAATCCCCTGCCCTGCCCCATTTCATTTAAAGAGAATTAAACGTTTTTGCACCCCCATTACACTTACTTTTGCTATTACAAATTCCATCATGAAAAAAGCACCATGCTGAATTTATTTACATATCTTTGAATTATGATACAACAATTAACATTAATATTTCACAAGGGCCAGATAAATATCTTTATTAATTCAGAAACTTTCAACGTAGGCTATCCTCCAGTTTGATATGATATTAATGTATCTGTGTGTTTTTCATGCACATAAATATCCAAATGAAGGAGACATAGCTGCCAACCATTCTGCATAGAACGGAATTGATCTGTTTTTGGCTTCTCGAGTCCGTATGTCTGTATTTTTGGTTAAAAATCCGTATTTTGTCATTTTTGGCTGACTAAGCCACTTTTCTGTAAATACACCCAATGATTTTGGGTTACAAAGAGGCATTTGGGTCATGAACTCTCAGTCTGTCTACATGTACCGGGTCTGATATAGAAATTGGTGATGATGGCACACCATTTACTTATATCCGCAGACAATCTCAAAAAGCTCATATTATTTTTATTACTCTTAGTTGTATTAGTCATCCAGTAATTTAAGCTCTGTAAATATGTTATTCTTTGTCGATCTCAACTCCTTTTCCCTTCAAATTTTCCATCAAGAGCTAGATGTTCAAGATCTTGATGTCTAATAATAGGGCCTAAAAACCTTAGCTGTCTTTTCCTGATTATCTTCATTAATGATCTCCCTACTCCTGTTTCTTCTGGTACTGCTGTATTACTCTTTTTATCTTGCCATGAGATTCTTAACATTCACCATGAAAAACACATTCCAGCTGCTTTTAATCTTTTTCTCACTCTTGTTGACATATTCCAACACTCACAGCCATTACAGCAGTATTGACCACACATATGCTTTTAAAACTTTATGATTTGTTTCCATTGAGATATTTCTATTTTTTAAGATAGGGCTCATTTTTCTGAAACTATCTTTTGCAATTGTAATTCTTCTTATAGTTTCTGTAGCGCACATTTCATCTGATGTGATTGTTTCTTAGGTACTTAAAACTTAGGACTTGTTTTATTTTCTCTCAATTACTTATTAACTTACAGGTTAAATTTGTTGATTTTTTGGAAACAACCATGCATTCTGTTTTCTTTACATTTAAAAGAAGCCCTTTTACATTCACTTTCAGTGACTACAGCATTAAGAGGAACTTTTTAATATCTTAAATAAATTAGACATAGATGGGAAAGGCATGAGTCATACAGAACCTGTATTGGGACCAAAATGCAGCTGTTAGAATTGAAGGAGAACTAAGTGAATCCAAAATGATAAAAAGAGGAGTGAAACAAGGCTGTGCTATGTCACCTGATCTCTTTTATATATATATATTCCCCGACCATGGCGCTGCCCCTAGACCCCACACTGGCCCTTCGACCCCAGCTAGAGGGTCATTCCTTATTTTACTTTGGAAGAGTTGGCAGCTATGAGGACATTGATTTGTTTAATTGTTCTGTGCACTGTTTCACTGCATTATATGTGTGTATGTGTTTCTGATGTATTTGTGCCAGTGAATGGGAACATTGTTCATTGTGTTTCTTAGTTGGTTATCAAATGATTAGTTTTTTAGAGGTATTATCATGTACATTGCCTGAATTCATACATTTTATAACTATTTATGTAAATACCTTGATTAAACTGTTCTCCATCGAAGAACATTTTTTTTTTATCGTATTTTAATGTTTTTTCATGCAAGCATTCTTCAATGATTTATCATTATTTTTATTTTGTTTTGTTTTTTATCTAATTTTTTTATCTTGATTTGTCCTGCCTTCAAAGCACCCACAATCCTCCAAATAAATATTGTATGGACAAACGGCTGTACACCAGCCAGTTGTCAGCAGATGAAAGAGCCAAACATGCCTACTACTGCCAGAAATACCAAGATGAGGTGAGCAACTCATAATCAAGGGCTGTTCTGAGAAGGAACTTATAATATTATTCTTACTGAATAGAGAAGCATTAAAGAAATTCTTATTCACAGCGCTTTTAATACTGCTGTCTTTAGTTATGTCACTTAAGATATACCTGGTTTTTTAACCTTGGACATAAGAATTTATTAAACATTGATCATTGTATAGTGTCTTTAAAGGCAGCTTACGTGATATATAAATCATGTATGTATCCATATGACATTAGTGTTGTATCATAACAGAAATGTTCAAATTTCTATCACTAATGGTTGATTTCAAAATATATTACATGTACCACTAGGTGCTTACAGATGTATAAACAATTACTATTCTTTTATGTACATAATGTATTCATATTATGTACAATTTTGTATCATCACTAAATTTTATTATTTTTTTGAGTTACAATTGTATTACAATGTATAGCATGCATTAGTATTTTTTAATTCACTTAATATTATTATTATTATTATTATTATTATTATTATTATTATTATTATTATTATTATTATTATTATTATTACTATTATTA
>JBBPCV010023215.1:0-10101 GCA_037974505.1 Plocamopherus tilesii
ACAACCCAAATTTGAAGTAGATCTCTTAAGAACAAGTCAGGAGACTAAGAATAATTTTACAGTTAGTGTCAAAAATAGAGTTCAACTTCTAGAAAATTTAACAAAACCTAAAGAAAAATTGGAGGAGATGAAAAGGTCAATTAATGAAGCTAAGACTGATAATGTCCCTAAAAAGAGGAAAAGAAATGGATGGCAAATGACATTTTAGAATTAATTAACAAACAAAGACAAGCAAAGCCAGATATAGAAGAATATAAAATGCTGAACAGAGAAATAAAAAGGAAATACAATGAAGCAAAAGAAAAAATGAATTAAATGATCAGGGACTACACATAGAAATTAATCAAAACAAAGATAGTAAATATATATGCATTTACTTAAATCAGGGAAGTTAGTGGTAAGGAAGGGTGTTCTAGGTCAGGCTGTATTAATTCAAACCATGGCAATATAATACTAATGGACAAACAAGATTTCTTGAGTTGGTTAGGTGGATAGAATATGTAGAAGAACGTTCGTAAGATGAAAAAGGCGAAATACCCGCTATAAAGGAGGAAGTAGCCTATGCGAGTAAGGAAATGAAATTTGGTAAAGCAACATGTCCAGACAATATAGTAATCCTAACATTAGAAGATGTAGGGATGGAGATGACATCAACTCTCTTAAATGCCATGTATGATAGTGGAAGCATACCAGAAGACTTCATGAAATCGGTGTTCACAACTCAACCTAAAACACTAGGGGCTACACATTGTGAGCTTCACAGGACAATAATAAGTCTCTTGAATCACATTACAAAATTATTGCTTGGAATATAAATGAGAAGAATGAGGGAATGTTTGAGACTAAAGATTTCAAGAAATCAATTTGGCTTTGTTCCCGACAAAGGTACCCGAAACGCCATTTTTACCCTATCAGTGTTACTGGAAATATAATGTATTCAAGTTCAAACAGATTTATACATATGTTTTATTGATTATTCTAAGGCTTTTGACAAAGTAAGACACGAGGAACTTTTTAATATCTTTAAAAAATAAATATCGATGGGAAACTCCAAAGAGTTTTAAGGAACCAGTATTGTTTGGGAACAAAGTGCAGCTGTTAGAATTGAAAGAGAACTAAGAGAATCAATAATGTTAAAAAGGAGTGAGACAAGGCTATGTTATGTCATCCAACCTCTTTAATATATATAGTGAAACAATCCTTAGAAATTTAGAAAATAAGCCAGGCATCAAAGTCAATGGAGTAACTATCAACAACATTAGGTATGCAGATGATACAGCTCTTCTCACAACTTCAGAAAAAATCTCCAAAATCCTCTTAATGTTGTAGTCCCTAAAAGTGAACGTAAAGGGCTTCTTTTAAATTTAAAGAAAAACAGAATGCATGGTTGTTTCCAAAAAATCAACAAATCCAACCTGTAACTTAATAAGAGATAAAATAAAACAAGTCCAAAGTTTGAATACCTAGGATACATAATCACATCAGATGAAAAGTGCGATACAGAGAAGAATTGCAATTGCAAAAGACAGTCTTAGAAAAATGAGACCTCTCTTAAAAATAGAAATATCTCAATGGAAACAAAAAGTATAAAGTTTTTAAACATATGCGTGGTCAATACTGCTGTATGGCTGTGAGTGCTGGAACATATAACAAGTATAAGAAACAGATTAGAAGCAAGAGAAATGTGGTTTGTAAGGAGAATGTTAAGAATCTCATGGCAAGATAAGAAGAGTAATGAAGCAGTACTAGAAGAATCAGGAGTAAAGAGAACTTTAATGAATATCAATCAGGAAAATACACCTAAATCTTGAACATTTGGCCCTTAGCGGAAAAATTGAATGGAAAAGGAATGGAGTTCGACAAAGAATAACATATTATTATTTACGGGGCTTAAAATATTGGATGACTAATAAAACAAAGAGTAATGAAAACAATATGAGCTTTTTGAGATTGTCTGAGGACAGAAGTAAATGGCATGCCATGATCACCGATGTCTGTTTCAGACCTGGCACTTGAAGAAGAAACATAAAAAGTAACTTTACTGCTTTTGTGCCCTTCTGAATGTGTGTGTGTGTGTGTGTGTGTGTGTGTGTGTGTGTGTGTGTGTGTGTGTGTAAGTGTGTGTGAGAGTTTGTGTTTGTTTGTGTTTGTGCGTGCAGAAGGCATTCGATCTGATATGAATTGTAAGTAGATCTGGTTATTTCCTTGAATTGAGTGTTCATTGTTGATATCTACATACATACATACCACATTATACAATCCTAGTGTCCACCTTTCAAACAGAAGCTGACCTGAGAAGCCATTCCACAGTTGAAACCAAAACTGTTGCCAGTGTGATGAGCAGCAGCAAATGGTTAGGCATGGTGACGATAGGGGCAAAACAGGGATAAAATACAACATCAAATACTTCTAGATTAAAATGTACAATAAAATCAGGACGAGGGGATAGCATTAGTAAAACATGGATACATTTTTACACATCTGAATAAATATATGAAAAATATACAGGGTCTGCTGAAAAACTTATGACTCTGAATTAAAGAAAAAAAAATGAAAAAGAAAAAGAAAGAAAAAAAAGGAAGAAAAGAAAAAAATGCGGAATACAAAAACTGGAAATTAAAAGAGCAGCTTAAAGAACCTAAAAACACTGGAAAGTAAGGACACAAAAAGCCAGGAGGAGTTTCTTTCATTTTTCACATTTTAATTCCTAGATCAATGCTGTTTTTATTTTTCACATTTTAATTCCTAGATCAATGCTGTTTTTTAATTCCTAGATCAATGCTGTTTTTATTTTTCACATTTTAATTCCTAGATCAAACCTGCTTTTATTTTTCACATTTTAATTCCTAGATCAATGCTGTTTTCATTTTTCACATTTTAATTCCTAGATCAATGCTGTTTTTATTTTTCACATTTTAATTCCTCGATCAATGCTGTTTTTATTTTTCACATCTTAATTCCTAGATCAATGCTGTTTTCATTTTTCACATTTTAATTCCTCGATCAATGCTGTTTTTATTTTGGTTTTGGTTTTTGCTTTCTTTTTTTATGTTTATTCCTTTTGTGACTTTCATATATTTGTATAAATTTGTCAGCTTTTCAAATACTCCTGCATAGAGATGGAAAAACAAAACAAAACAAAACCTCACAACAAGATGTTGATAAAATTTCTAAATGTTTTGAAAAGTATACCAAAATGTAGCAGATCTGAGAAGTTTTGTAGTAAGAAGCTACAGCATAATTCCCATACCACAAAATGTAATTATTCACAGTGAAAATGCAGTTCTGTGTAAGAGTATACTGACTTTCTAGGCAAATTGTATTGTTTAGGTTCAATTTTTTAGATGTTTCTATGAATTTCATCACTTGATTCAAAAATCTTATTTCATTGCCATCTTACACATTGTTGGTTTTATATAGCATTATCTATTCATATGCATGTTTTGTGAAATATTAACTGAAGAAGTCAATTTCTATATTTGTCATTATTAACATGTGAAAACAAAAAGGCAATAATTACTGTCTTCCAAGGTCCTTATAGTGATTGAAGGCAAGCTCTTTGTACAACCAGCAACAGTACAGGCTTCTATATTGAAGAAGTAGTTGGAGTAGGGCTGGAGGCTATCAATTCTGTAGCTTGTAAGATTTCCTTCAACCTTAAAGATGTGTCAAAACCATGGAATACAGAGTGTTAAGTTGATAAATGAATCCAAACAGAATTTTGTAAGTTAAAAATGTCTTTCTCTTTTTAACATTGAAAGCTATTAAAAAAAAAAAAGAAGACATTTGTCCAGGAATCAACCAGCTGCAATGAATTTTGCAAGAGTAGTTCCTGTGAAATATATCTAATATAAGAAAGAAAGTGGCTGGAAGGAGACCAAAAAGGTGGGACTCCTGATTTGCGATAAAGAAGATGTCCAAAGAAGAAAACATCTTTCTACAATCACTCTAAACAAACTAATACTAATACAAGCAGGGATAAGAAAGGACAAAATAAAAACAACCACAAAAATTAAACTCTGCAAATCTTTGGTCAAACTCTGGACTGCTAGTCCTAGATACTTAACTAAACTCATTTACCCTCTTCCTTTCCTCAACTTGTAACAGAATTACGCCTCTACTCTTTTCCTCATTTAGACCCATATACTGTCTTACTCCTACTGACCCTCCTTTTGTAGCGCATTTCACCACTTCTCCAGAATCACCTCGATCGCTTCCTTGGACTCAATGCATAGCACAATGTTGTTAGCAAACATTGTTGATCATGGAGCTTCTTGTTAGATTTCATCTGCTAACCTTTCCATCCCCTATGTAAGCAAGAAAGGGCTAAGAACAGATCCTTGATGTAACCAAACCTTCACTTCAAATCCATCTGTCAATCCTATTGTGCATTTGATTGCTGTCATACTGTCTTTCCACATATCCTGCATTTCTCTAACATAGCGCTCTGCCTACAGTACCAAAATTCTTCTTTTGAACAAATATAAATAACAAAAGACAAAAAAGGAAAAACAAAACATTGCAAACCTCCCCCCCCCCAAGAGAACCAAAAAAAACAAAAACAAAAAATACAAAAAAACCAACCAAAAACAACAAAACAAAAAACAACAAAACAAAACAAAACAAAACAACAACAAAAACAAAACAAAACAAAAAAACCCAACAAAAAAAACAAAACAAAACAAAACAAGACAAACAAAAACAACAACAACATCAACAACAACAACAAACAACAATCAACGTCAACAACAACAACAACAACAACAAAAAAACAAAAAACAAAAACAAAAACAAAAACAAAACAAAAAATAAAAAAAAAAGACTCAAATACCATAGGTTCAATCATCTGAATAATCATTAAGACTGATCAGAAAGAAACATAAGGGACCCTTTAATCATGCATTATTAATCTTTTTGACAAAAATACTGAAGCAACATTTTTTCACTAAAGTGGCCTTTTCTTCATGTTCCCATGACTATGTAAAAATCCATTGAAGACAATTTTACTTTAATGGCTCTCATTCTTAAAAGACATTAATCATTTAATTAAATAACATCATTAAGGTAAAATAATTATGCAAGTCTAAAATGAAAATGTAAAGGCAAATCTAAATAGAATATGTCTAAAATGAAATTGTAAAGGTTAATTTAAATAGAATATGCTTGAAAAAATATTGGAATCAAAAGAGAGGTTATGATATATCCTCAAGGTACAAATCTTCTGACAAAGAAAAAAAGGTTTCTTTTCATGATTTACATCCAATTGATTGATTTATGTAGAACCTCTTGAAACATTGGTAGGTTTTGTTTGAATTTTTTCCCTCTTTTCACTTGCTGAGACCGATTAATTAAAAACCCACAAAAAGCTCTATACATGCATGCCTTTGGTTTCATGAATATATGAGTATGTAAGCCTAACCTTATTAAAAAAGCAAAGAGCATAATATATAAAGTTGAAGCTCCTTAATTGGAACACTTCCAATCTGGGCAAATCCTTTCAGTTAAGCAGTGTTCTGATTAAGCAGCACCCATGACTGGAAACACCTTTAATTGTACAAAGTACATTGTGCATATATCACTAATGATACCCATGGCATAGTCCACAAGCCATAAGCAATTTGGATCCAATAAAATGATTGAGTGGTTGCTACATCTGCATTACTCACACCTAGCTCTTCGACGCATGTTTTTGTTTGGTTGTGAAATTGTTGTGAAGAGAATGGGTGAAGCTTGATCACAAAACTTACTCATGTAAGTCTTGGCTGTCCATATCAAGCTTCAGTCACCCATGCATGTAATCTCACCATTGGTCTATTTGTGATAAAAATTTTGATCTCAAGCAAAATCTGATCCCCAAGCAGCTGTTCATCACAGAGTTTGAGGTAAGTCTATTTCATGGTGATGAGTAAACCTGTCATGTCTTATTCACAAAACAATGCAATATTGCAGACAGCTATTATAAAGGAAATCTTAGTATGCTGAATAATCTCTAAATATGCAAGCCGGTGGTGCTAAGTGTTTCTCAGCATCTGCTGTTAATTTTTTGCCATTTCAACATCAAGTCATGTACAATTTTATCCTTCCACTTGAGTATAAATAGAATTCTGTCCCAAGGAAAAGTTCCAATTAAGTGACTGTTCTGATTAAGCGGTGTTCTAATTACTGACGTTGACTGCATAAATATCATAAAAAAATCAAAGGAACTCTGGTTTTAGTTAGGCCTATTTTTCATTTTGGCAATAACCCAATATGCTTTCAGCATCGAAAGCACATTAAAAGTGATAAAAAGAAAAAGGGCTAGCATGAATAGAGAGAAATAACGGGATCAAAATATAAATGATGCAATGAAAAGACAAGAGAAAACAACAAAAGGGTTTGAGAAGAATGACTAAGTAAGTAAATAAATGGTCCCACTGTTACTTAAGGTAAAGGATGATTGCCCTAAACTATGATTGTATTATTAATGCAGAACAATATTTAAAATACTTGCACATTGGAGAATTACATTATTGTTTCACTCCAGATGTCTCTATTTTGCACAAGTGTTTTCAATGTCTGGAGGTCATTTATTAATGTTAGGCTTCTTGGTATGCTTTGGAGATGTTGTTTTCAATTTGAGGTTTTTGGTTTTGTTGACTTTGATCATTTAGTGAGATTTCTTATTTTGAGTACTGCTGGAAGCTGTTGGAAGCTGTTGGAAGCTGTTGGAAGGGAGCTGGGTGTTCTTCCTTTGTATTTTTGGCCTTTGTTGAAGAAGGCTGTCATTGCTGTTTGAGCAGACAGATATGTCTTCGTTCCTTCTTAAATTGTATTCTAGTAACTGCCATCTTTGGATTTTGATTTTCTGGCTGATAGGTTTTGCTTTGCAGAGGTCATATAGATCAACATAGCTAATTTTATCTGACCAATGAATATCAATGAATGTCAATGACATTTCTGAGACATTACCTGTGGGTTATGTCGAGAATGCTCAAGATTTTAGGTGTGAGTGCCTACAAGAGATATTTTGATTGTTGTCCCTTTTCCAGGTGAGTAACTCATATAACATGTATTAGCAAGAAGCGTATGGATCATCTTAAATTTAAGAGGAATAGATCATATTATCCTTACAAAATGGAAAGACAAACAAGTAAATTACATGCATGAAACAGGGCAGACCAACAGAAGCAGGAAAGCCAAAATAAAATAAATAAAATAAACTGAAATTGAAGCAAACCCTTGAACCTATCCCACTGACGTACTGTTTGGGGACACCATGTTCAACGAATGGGATAAATAGCTATTAAAAGGTTTCTTTACACAGTTTTTTCAGCCTGCCAATTTACTGATGTAAGCCATATTTTTCTGTGTCGTGAGTCACAGACATATTGATGGTTGGGTACCATTTCAACTGAATGGGATGAATAGCTTTTAAAGGTCTGCTGTCATGATTTTTCAGTCTGCTGATGAATTGGTGAAAATTCTACGTTTCTTTGTCATGAGTCACCTGTATCTTGATGGTAGGGTGCTGTGCTTGGTTTGCAACTTTATTTTCATTTCTGATAAAGTTGATTAGGAAGACAGGGTTATACATATAGCAATATTAGCGTCAGGGGGTTATGGCTCAAAGGCTTCAGGGGTTAAGTTACTCAAAGAATAAAAACAAAGTTTTTTTTAAGTTGAAGAAAAAGGTGCTAAATACTTACAATTCATGTTCTGTCATTTCTGGGTGCCTTTGATTAGACATTTGCAAACAAAATTACATCAACCAAATAAAAAGCAACAAAACTACAAAAACAAACTAATAAAAAAAAAAAAGAAAAGAAAAGAAAAACCCCCCACAAATAAACCCCCTCCCCCAAAAAAAACAACAACAAACAAACCAAACAACAACAAATGAACATCCCCTCCTTCCCCCTCCCAAACACACACACACAGATACACACAAACACCACATCACACACACAAAGTAAGTTTAGGTTGAATTTCTTAACTAAAAATGTACAACACAGACAAAATCTCCATGCTACAATGTCACACACTCTCAGAGTAATGCATCCCCTTTCATTAATTTTTTCGGTGACAAATTCCTAAGATTTGCTCTCTTGAATTTTGCTTCCATTTACTGTTAAGCTTTATAACTTTATAGGATTCAAAAATCCATAATTGTGAGGAGAAGATTTAAGAAAAAAGAAAAAATCCTTTTGTGATAAGAGCACAGCACAAGTGCAGGAAAATTAGGAAGTTCAACTTGTCACTTACTTTCCTAATTGTTCTTATTTAACTTACACATTCATCTTAGAATAAATCTGGCCAAGCAAAAGCAACATCTGAGCTGATTTGAGACTGATTTCCCCAAAAGTCGAAGAAACAAGAGCCAATGCTTGCTTTGCCTCTGCCTCAGCCCACCTGAGTGTTGAGTCATGAACTTCTTTGGGACAGTGTAATGCTTTCCACTGCAAAGCGGATGCTGCATATTGGAATGAAATACACAGATGTCAATAAATATGGTCATACTTACAGAGACACAACATTTATGCACTTATTGGTGTTGATTCAAGGTTAAATAATGAATACAGCTAAGATAACTATATTAAACAAGCAAAATTACCTACTTGATCTTGAAAGTTGTACTGAATGTTGATAGAGCGAATGTTGATAGAGCTATTTATCATTCAGAGCCTACATCTAGAGTTAAATGATGAGACATTTCGTGGCATTGAGAAAATAGCAGGACTGGATTGATAATATTTAGGAGTGCTTTAAACTATAAAGAAACCAGTCTATTTATGGATCTTTTTAAGACAGCTATTTTGTTGACTAAAAACTGGAAGAAAAATCAGAAACAATGCTCAAAAGCAAAAGAAACAAACATGTCTTCTTCATAAAGTACACTTTATTTTGACTACACTTTGACAATAGTTTAACATACATACAGATACAGATACTGGTACAGATATATGCAGTTAATATGCAGGTACATATACAGATAAAGATATAGAATCTGATGCAGATAAAGATACTAGAACAGATACAGATACAGGTAGATTCATGATACAGTGCAGCACGTATTCGTTGATCTTGTTGGGGCAACAGAAATAGTTCGAGGAATCCTTGATTCAAGCAATACGTGAAAGCACTAGGTGCACTTATGGAATGCTATGATCTTTCCAGATGTTATTCAGTTGTATCATTATATTTTTAGTCATTCCTATTCTGCATTTGATATCTTTGGAACATGATGCATCATCTGCTTTAACTGAGCCCAAGTCATTTACTTGATCAAGAGGAATTTAGTCAATTGTGATCACATTTTTCGATTGAGAAACCATTGCAGCAATGGCAATATGAAGAATTTTTGTTTCCTTGGCATTCAGCTTGAGGCATGCTTCTCTGCCTGCAGTGTCAACTCTGTGAAGAATTCTTTTCATTCTTGTTGCATTATCTGCAACTAGTGCTGTGTTGTCAGCATAATGCATGTTTGTTATGTTTCATCCACCAATCTTTAGACCCATGCCTTCATTATCAGATTCACGTATGACTTGTTCAGTGTATATGTTGACAAGGTTGGGTGACAGAATACATCCTTGTCTGACTCCTTTTGATATGTCAAAGAAATTGCTTTAAAACTAGCACTGGTATTAAAAACCTACCAAAAGTGTGAAGGAAGATGTGTAAAAATGTAGCATTGGACCCTAGAAGGAGTCTGGCAATGCGCATAGCCTCCATAGCATGGACGTAGTAATCTTCTGTGTCGAGTATGTGGGCACACATAAGAGCCCTGCTTACAGCCCTGTGTGCCAAAGCCAGTTGAATGCACTCACAACCATAGGTCTTTTCAACAGCATCTAGAAGCTCCTGAAGAAGAAAAACCAAAAACAAAGTCAAAACTAAAAGAAAAAAAGACAAGAAAAAAACAAATAAAAAAAACCCAACAACAAACCCCTCCCCCCCTCCCAAAAAACAACAAAAAACCAACAATAAAAGAAATTCTTGCTTGACACTAGCTTCTTATTGCTGCTCAATCTTATCCATTGTATGCAAAGTTGTTGTTCTTGTTGTTCTTGTTGTTGTGTTGTTTTGTTATTTTGGGGTTGTTTTTTGTTTTGTTTTGTTTTGTTC
>JBBPCV010023326.1:0-14809 GCA_037974505.1 Plocamopherus tilesii
TATTATTATTATTATTATTATTATTATTATTATTATTATTATTATTATTATTATTATTATTATTATTATTATATAAACTCTCAATCTTAAACTATCAAAACTATCAAAACCAAACTGATTAAAATCCAAGTACCCACATCATTGATTTCCTATTTTGTTCCGATTTTTACATGAATCATGGCCATTAAACTTAGAAAACCTTACAATTAACAATGACTAAGTAACAGTAGTTCTCTCACTATTACAATTAATGCAAACTTTTCCGTGATCAATTTTGATAGATGTTAAGCCTAAAACGAAAAAACAAAATCAAAACAAAGAAACAAAAAATCTGTTTTTCCTACTCATCATTTTCCCCAGCTACAAGTCTAGATAAGCCAGCTGACAAATACCATTGAAAAAAATATGAACATCATCAACTAAATTAAATTTCTGAGCATTGTTTTGTGAACAAGGTGACAAATTTGAAATAATCTTTCTGTTAAATTAAATCAAAGCAAAATTAAAACTTTATTTATTGATATTGTCAATCAGGAAGTAATGGCTGTAGAGAAGCCATCACAAATATTACATAAAATTTCCAAAGACAGTATTCAATACTAATACTTAATAGTAATGACATATCAAATCTCTAAAAAAAATTAAAAAAAAACCCTGATGCCAGAAATAGAAGGACTATTACTATTACTAAGTATTACCAATTACAGAGAACCAATAAAAAGTACAGTGGAAGTGCAAGGAAAGCATTTACTACGACTGATCCTTTCAATCATAATTCATAGTGAAGGTGCAAATTATTGATAGTATGATAAGTATCAACTGTCCTCTTAACTCACACTGAGATTTGAGTCTGAGCAATTTTTATTTTTCGATTTACAACTGCTATGGTCTGAGTCTGAATGGGCCCCTACTCTTGAGCAATTAAAAAAAAAATCATAAAAAAAACCCCAAAAAACATTTAGATATAAATCAATGAAACTTACACAGCTGATATGAGAAGGGACATATTTTTTATCAAAATAAAAATCCTTAGAATAATAATTATTATTATATCTTCAACAATTTTGGGGAACAAAAATTGTGAAAAAATGCCAAATTTTAGTATCCATAAAAAGTGTTTTGAATGCATAATTTTAGTAAATTTTACATGATTCATCAAAATAAAGCATTTTTATTTTTATTTTTAAAAATCCTTGTTTGGATGTTAAAAAATCATCACAAGATTTATAAAAAAAACTTTGAAAATACCTAGACCTGCCATGGTTGTACAAGTACACAGGATTTGTGAGATATTCGCGAGAGAACAGCTTGGTTAATAATATGGCTTGATTAGTTCTGCCTTGAGGGAGAAAAAATTCCTATAAAATAATCTATTCCAACCAGACAACTACCGATGCTAGTCATTTGTCCATTGTCAGGCAATAATAAATGAAGTGTTTCCTGGCATTTGTTGCAGGTTTTGCGGAAAACTAAGGGGTTTAGAAGATCGCAACAATCAATATCGCAGGGCTGGCAGCATTCGTCACTGTCAACAGGTTAAGCTTGCCGCAACATGCGCAGCATTAGACCTGAAAAGTCAGTTACCCTGTAAGATTAATTCAGAAAAAGCTTTTTCCCAATTAAATCCCAATTATCCTGACCTGGTCCTAGTCCACAAGCACCATCAAATCAATTGACCCTCCTTTCCCCACATCACCTACAGTTGTACACATGGGAGTCAAACTCTTCGGCCGTAAAGCTCATTGAGCAGGTGGCACACTGCAGGAGCTTGTGGACGCCTTTCAAATGCCCCTTCAAGTGGTGCTTGTGTTTGAACCGAAAATCACAAATTTGGCACACAAATTTGCGCTCGCCATGAGCCTCCTCATGAAATCGCAGGCCTCCGTGACTCATGAACCCTTTGCCACACTGTTTACACGACAGGGGCATCATTTGGCCGTGGTAGCGAGAGATATGCCGTCGAAGCATAATCGGTACTGCAAAGTGCTGGGGGCAGTATGGACAGTGTATCAGTTCTCCTGGTAAACTCCATTCAGCTTGCTTGGACTTGGCTGACAGGTGTTGCGGCATTTGAAAGTAATCAAAGCCAACTATGGACTGATCGCTGCCCCCTGCAATAGGTATAGAGAGAAAAGAACATGAACGTAACTGTGCCAGTAGTGTGTGGCATAGGCCTATATTTATCATCATCATCATCATAATCAACCATCTCCCACATCTCTTCTACAAGCTCTACGATTAATTCTCATTACTACGACTACACTACGACGATACAGATACCTCAACCAGATTTTGGAGTTGGTTGTTTGGTTTTTTGTTTTGGTTTATTTTGATTTTGGGGCTTGGTCTTTTGTCCCTTTTTTTTTTTTTTTTTTTTTTTTTTCTTCTTCTTCTTCTTGAGGTTTTTGGGGTGTCTTTTGTTGGGGATTTTTGTTTCATGTGGCTGTTGTGTTTTTGTTTGTTTTGACGTATTAAATTTGGCCTGCCTTGGTCTTAGGAACATGTGGCCAAATGCTTGACATACTCCTGATTGTCAGGAAACACTGCCAGGCAGCGGGTACACATTGAGGATTTGTGTATATTACGCAGGTGAGACTTCAAGTGGTGTTTGAGTTTGAATTTACTGTTGCAAATGGAGCACTCAAATCTCCGTCCAGCATGAGCCTGGACATGGAAATTTAGACTGGCGGGACTGAGACATCCCTTGCCGCAAAGATGGCATCGGAATGGCATGAGTTCACCATGGTTGGCTGATATGTGGCGATTGAGATCAATCTGGAAGTTAAAAGTGGCAGAACAGCCGGGACATTTCATTTTGTTTATAACATGCTCCACCGATGAATTGGCATTGGCAGCATAAGCAGGATACGAACAGGAAGGTGAGTCGGGTTGCCCAGTGTCCTCAAAAGAAGGAGTCCTATGGTAAATTGGCGATGTGCGATGAGCTCCAGTGTAGGATTGATGGGAGAATGATCTGTCGGAGAGTCCTGAAAAAGTATGGTAATTTGTAGCTCTCACTTGATAATCATTTACACCCTGTATAGAAAAAATGCTATTGAAAATTACATGAAATGAAACCTATTGAGAATGAAGAGTTTCAGATTCTTCCTATTCATCTACAAATATATCATAATCAAAGAGTGCAAATCCAAAACCATTCTTTCAATTTCACCAAACATTTCGATAAATACCCTATCTATAGTATATTATACTATAGTGCGATATAGTGATAAAAATGGACACAATCCCACAAGTAACATCAAAAAAAATTTTCAATTCATAAGTTTTGATTTGCTTAAAACTAGATCTATGATCAGATCTATGAAAATTCTGTTTTAATTTTAAACTGCATCTCATACATGTTAGCAATAACAATGAGTGGAGCAGATTTTGAGGTGGGCCAAGTTTCATCAGAAACTTTTCTGAACTTTTATTTAGGGGTGAGGTTTGTTTTTCATCTCATCTGTTTTGTTTTCTGTTTTGTTTTGGGTTGGGTTTTTTTATTGTTTAATTGTATTGTTTTTTGTTGTTTTGTTGGGTTTTTTGGGGGTTTTTTTTATTGGCTTGTTTGTTTGATTTGTTTTGGTTTTATTTTTTCCTATAGTTTTTTCTTCTGATTTTTGTTGTTCTTTCATTTTGTTTTTGGATGCTGGAGTTTTAAGTTGTTTTAAGTTGTTTCTCGTTTTCTGTTTGGGGTTTTTTCTTTCTGGGAAGGAAGGAAAGAGGTTCTACCTGACTTATTTCGGTTTTTACTGTATGACTCAACATGCATTATATTCAGGTATGCAGATACAAACTTAACGATTCAATGACTACCATTAGTACCATATATAAGAAAGAACAGGACAAAAAAATAAATTACCACTAAACGTATCACCACAACTGATAAACTAGTATAGAAAAGCCAGTCATAATTCTAGAATATTTATCCCACTTGGGCACAATTTAATTTCAGGAGCATCATTTTTCCCAAACTAGCAAAAAGGAAATGACATGTATTATAACTACTATAGAAATATAACAAATGCAAGCCTATACTAGGTGGGAAGATAGATGGGAGGTGAAGGATTACAATACACTTGACAATATCAACAAGTTTATAAAAAAAAAAAAACAACAACAAAAAAGTAAAAGATAGATCTAGCAATCAGAGTCAGTTTCAGTTCAGAATTCCAATTTCACAATTTTGGTATTTTCACTGCCACTTAAACTAGAATGTCTGTCGGTGGACCAACCGCAGATGCGTCTTAAGATGATGTTTCAGGTAAAAATTTGATGAACACAGGTGGCACTTGAACTTCCGCCCCTCATGACGAGACATGTGCTGCTTTAAGCCAGGAAGACTGAGGAAACCACGCCCACATAAAGCACAAGAATGGGGCAGCTGAAGACCATGATCCCGGATGATGTGGTCCTTGAGAGAAATGAGGCTGTATTGCGGAACTTGGCAGATAGCACAGACAAAGTTGTGCCCCTGGCTACTGTAGTAAACACTACCTGGGCCTGGGCCAACTGACGAGACGGAATCCCTCCACAACGGTCTGTTGCCGGATATATTTGGAGATGAGAATGAAGCACTACTTCTTGACATCCTGCCATCTGCAAATGGAGAAAAACAGAGGGTCAAAACTGCAACTTTCACTGACTGAATTGTTTCATTGAAGCACAAGATAGAACGTGTTGTTCATAAAGGCTCATTTCCGATATACAGCTGAAGAGCTGGTCACAATAGGAGCACTGGATTTGCTTGTGGATACTTCGCAAATGGCGTTTCAAATGATGCTTGTGCTTGAATGTAGTATCACAGATACGACACATGAAAACTCTGCCACTATGATCTGTTTGATGATGGTTGAGACCCGATTTGCTGAAAAATCGCTTTCCACAGAAACACTGGAAAGGTAATTCTTGGTAATGATTGTGTGTCATGTGTTTTTGAAATGCAAAACGGTCTGGAAGGATTTCAGGACAATGAGAACAATGGATCATGTCATTCGGGCTAGTCCACATCATATCAGACTGCCTTCGACTCTGATCAAAATTTTCCATAATCCTCATTGAAGAACTCCAGTTTGAAGGTAAATGCCTTTGGTCTGAAATGAAAACAAAACAAAACAAAATGGAAGAACTGGAGACAATTTCCACTTCGGAGATGATCAATGAATAAAACAAATTTTCCTTCAGATTCTGATTGAATGAAATAAGTAACACTTCAAACTTCAAATAAAGCCGGAATGCTTGATTCTGACGTGATCACGCATGTGATGCTTATGAAGAAAAGTGGAAACGCAATAGGGGCATGTGAACCTCACTCCAGAGTGAACTCGCCTATGATGACGTAGTCCAGATGAAGTGAAAAATGATTTCGGACAATCTGAGCATTCAAATGGTTTGGGAATGTTGTGCACATTTGTTAAATGGTCCTGATATTCTGAACCATGCGACGACAATTGAACAGAACAAATTGGGCATTGACGTCTTCCAGCACTGGGATAAGCCGGCCTGTTGATAAATCTTTGTTCTCTGAAGGACCTGGCTTTATTTATTTTGCCTACTCTCAAACCTTCCTCTTCCGCAGCTTTTCCAAAAGGCAGCCGATGTGCATCTGAAACAGAAAACAGTCGGGCTTAGGGCAGGAAGCTCACGGAAAAAGGTTTGAAAGAGGCAAATGGAGGATAAAGGTGGCAATGCTGGAAGTGAAAGGAAGGGCGAGGACGAGTAACAGCCCAAAATTTTAGAAAGATGAGCACCCAAAATGTTCAACACTTGTATCACCAAAAGGAAGACGGCCCATTACTGATGCCATGTATACGCAATAAATGAGATTTGAGGTGGTGTTTGTGCTTGAATTTTGAATCACACATTGAGCACAGAAACCTGCGTTCTCTGTGATCTTCCTTGTGGAGAAATAGACCTGACGGTGATTGAAAACTTTTGTAGCAAATTTGACACCTAAATGGGAACTCATGGCGATGAATCTCAGTCAGGTGCCGATATAACAGAGTGCGGTTGTCAAAAGAGGATTGGCAATACAAGCAGGGGAAACGCAGCAGTGATGATGCACAGTTATTGGAGCTCCGAGCAGAATGTGATTCTGGGAAAAAAAAAATCAGCAAAGGTTCAAACCTGCTGAGTTGGGTAATCTATAAAAATGGCTGTAGCCAGCATAGAGGGATGACACACACACACACACACACACACACACACACACAAATATATGTTTATATATGTCGAGAGATACAAATGTTGTCACTGCGGGTGACAGTCCTACTAAGGGACTGACCTGATTAGTTTCACTTTATAATGTAGCCATTATTATCCCTCGTGGAGGCATATCCTACAGTAGAACCCAGATATCTCGACGTCTATATTATTAAGTTGACTCATTATTAAGGTTCATCCTGGGCCAAGCCGATTACATTGTGAAAAGGAGGATGAGGATGGAATCGATTAGCATGTGGCCTATCAAGAGTATCAAGAGGATGGGTTGGGGGGGGAATGGGATGAAAGGGTTGAAGGGATGGACTAGGTACGGTGGGTCAACTACCCGTACCATGTGATTGCATTGTATAGTATAGTATAATGTACAAAATAGTTTCCCCTGTACCCCTTCAAACCTATTGCAATCTTTTGTCTCAATTTTCTCTTTTCTCTAAGTAATTTTAATCCCAGCAACGTCGACTTATGTGGGTTCTACTGTATTTGATAACTTGGAATACAATGAAGCCAATTAGTAAAGTCATTCCAACCTCCTTTGTTGGAAATAATATTTTCGAATCGATGTCAAAAAAAATCCGAACCTTTGCATCAAAAAGCATGTAAAATAGTCATAGTCATATTAACTTTATGACTACCATTAGCCTACATATATCGGCATAAACACAATACAACTCTTTGACTACCAAGAGCATGATTTAATTGAGCTCTTGACAACAATTTCCACCTATATCAGGATGATTATGCTCATCCTAACATATGAGTAAAGTATACTCAAATTGAAAGAGTTAAATCATGCTCATCCTGATATACAATGGCTGAATGGCCTATGGTCATCAGAGTTAAATTGTATGCCAGATTATCAAATGCTCCTATTATTAATAGTATTTTTGCAAACACGGAAAATATCTATAAAAAAAAAAAAAAAAAAGGCAAAAAGAAAACAACCATACAACACGAAAACTACAAACATTCATTAACAATGGAACAATGCACATTGACAAAAGATCAGAACAAGACTAAATATTTAAAACCCCAAATTACCATCTTGCACAAAATTAGAAATAATTTTAAACAAGAAATACCATTACTAATTATTTGTAGATTGAATTTATTGAAACAATTTGTAACGGTCAAATCATATGGAAACTGCCTTTGACCAAAAAGGCAGATTTCCAAAACAATTCAAGTAAGCAGGCATCTTTACAACTATCAACTCATTCCATTTTGGTTTGACTTATACTTATACACTTGCAGGCATTAAAGTGTTTATCAATGATCTGTAATATATTATATATATTATATGCACATAAAAAGTTATTGCATTAATTATTTATAATCATCATATGCTCCCTAATTCTTAGGGAAACAGGCAACCTTCCACTCAGTATCAATACAAGTAAAGCTTCCTCTCTATACAAAATTTGCCCAGCTCAGTATGACTTTAAAGCAAATGCAATTGGACATGGGAGTACAGCTTTCATTTCATGCAATATTACAATGTAAGAATGGCATACACTACACAAACAATCACAATCATTGCTGTAGACTATAGGAACAATCACATTAAAATTTCTTTAAGAAGAAGGCAACTCAAATTACATCATAAAAAAAACAACAAAAATTTCAACTTCATACAAAGATTTTTCCTTTTTGTAATTGGTTTGGGAAAGTTGTCGTTGCCATCCATATCTCCATAGATAGAAAATAAATGAAATAATTGAGTGCAAATTAAAAAGGTAAGAAGTGAAAATCACTTTGCTCCTACTAAAGAAAAAGGCAGATTGCCTCAAATATGAAGTTATAATCAATAATCAATTTCACAGACACCTTATATCACGACTCATACCATTTAATGTTGTCAGGCTCATATACAGCTACATAAAATAATAAGTAAATCATTGTAAATGGTCCCTAGCACACCCAAGCTCAATATACTCAGTTTTCATGTGCAAAGTGCAAAGTTAAAAAAAAAAAAACACAATAAGCAACTTAACGAACAAAAGCTCTCACATTACATGGGACATGACAATTCTAAAATAAGAACACTAGAGGATATACTCAACTTTATACAAAAAGAAATATTCATAAGCAATTGTGAACACATCATATTTTGTTACACAAATAATCTGAATCACCTTAACAATAATTTAGTTTGCTTTGTCCAAGGTCCTATAGAAATTACCTTCAGAACATTTTTTAAAACAGAAGCATAGCATTTTATGCCTTCACATACTCTATCTCTTTCCAAATCCTTGATGATTCTTTTGATGTTCTTTTCTTGTGGGCGTTTGTTTTGGTTTGGGTTGTAATGTTGTTTGTTGGTTGTTTTTGTTGTTGTTTTTTGTTTTTGTTTTTTGTTTAGTTTTTTTGTTGGATTTTTTTTTTTTTTTTTTTTTTGTTAGTTTTCTTTCAGTATTAGCAATAAGACATTGACTTTAAAATATTTTTTAATTTGGTCTTTCCTAACACTGTCATGGATTTCATGTAAGATTTGATTCTAAAAAGTTATGAAGCAGTCTATAATATTTATAACAAAAGCTTATGAGGTTTTGATTTTTGGCTTTACTGCAGTTACCACAACCATCAATTCTTCTGTTAATTACTCGAATGAAACATTGGAGATCTACGCACAAGTTAAGCTCCTGGAAATGCTCAGCCAAGTGAAAAACAGGACTAGGACTAGGACATGGCCTATTAAAACAGCCTGTGTACACAACTGATCCAGGCCTGGCAGTGGTGCATTTAAACTTTACTGCAAATCAGACGCACAAACTTTGTGCATAAAGAAGTCTGAATGATGAAACTGAAATTGAAAGATCAAGATGCCCATGCTGCAGACATTGAAGTGGTAACAGGTTTAAGAAGAACAGCCAAGTGTTGACTTGATTCAGCTGATGGAAGGGGGCCCGTCTGCTATGCCGTGGATACGCAGTAAATGAGATTTGAGGTGGTGCTTGTGCTTGAACTTAGAATCACACAGGGAGCACAGAAACCTTCGTTCCCTGTGGTCTTCCCTGTGGCGAGTCAGACCCGATGGTGTCTGAAAGCCCTTGTCACAAATATGACACCGAAATGGGAATTCATAGCGATGATACTCCGTCAGGTGGCGATATAACAGAGTGCGGTTGTCATACATGGAATGGCAATACAAGCAGGTGACAGGCCCTGATGATGATGCACGGTAATCATAGCTCCACGCAGAATGTGACTCTGGGAAGAAAAAAAATCAGCAAACGTTCAAACCTGCTGAGTATTGCCGCACGGAGTGGTGACTTTTATACAAAAGATGACAGCACTCGGACTGATCTGACAAGTATTGTTCCAGCTCCAGCCCTCAAAGACGCACGCACATCCTATCCCCATTTTCTAACTTAAAACAAAACTAGAAACCAAACAAAGAATCAGCCACTCATACAAGTCTCCTTTGACAGAGAGATATTTTGTAATGGAAGTAAAATCCACCAGTTCACACCCTCTTTTCCGACTATCCGAAAGCAGACATATGGACTGTAATACATTGCATATTATCACCAACAAGGCAATCAATACCTCCACTAATCATTGTAACATTTTCAAACTAATAAAAAAACCTATGTAGTATACATAAAGTGAACAATTCTATACAAGAAATTCAAACACGAAACAACCCGAAATCATAACAGATCAGAACAAAGACAAACATCAAATGCACCATAAAGTTTTGGGTTGTTTTTTTTTTTTATATAGAAGTAGAAGAATAAAATACTAATGTAAAGGGCCTATCATGTTGTAGATAAAAGTCAGCAGCATGAAAATAACTGAACAGAAGATGAAAGATGCATTCAATACCAGTTCTATCCTTCTATGTCCATGTGCATACCATTTTATTGCTTGGTACACCTGCTGATATTTCAATAATTTAATTTGTATTGACATAAAAAGGTCCATCAAGTTCAGGATTCATATCATTCAAATCACACTTGCAATAATCTATTCTGATTAAATGTTCCTCTTTAATTCCTCAAACAGCAGAATCAGGCACACAGGGACACTAAAAATAAAAAGCCTCAACCGCCACCCCAAACAAAAACATCAATGATCACAGTTAACATCAGGAGAATGAGATTTCCATAAATAATGGCGTGTATTTTCTATACTTGTCCTTTCCATAAATAATAGCGTGTATTTTCTTTACTTGTTCCTAGTTTTATCAAGAATCCTCCATATAATATTTTTCTCTATCTTCTACTTCAACATGAAATGATCTACAAAAATCAAATGTTTATTTAAAAAAACAAAAACAAAAACAAAAACTGCTTATGACATGGGCTACTACTGTAATATTTCAGTAAAACGTTAGTGAGTGGCAGTTTAAGAGGTACTGGTTGAGTTCTCACATGTGGAAGTAAATAGGACATGAATTCAGTTTGGGTAAAATGATATGGGGCTGACACAGGAGCTTTCCTTTGCTCCTCAGGCCATAAAGAGTAAACATGCATGCTTCCACTCATAATACTCATGTACAGGTGCAGTTTTATGCACAAAGGAGTCGGAAAGATGCAAATAGAAATAGAAGACAAGGGATAGATACTTTGAGACAAAGAAGTTATAGAGACCAAAAATTCATACAGATGAGCACCCACTTGTTGACTCTGATTCATCTGAAGGAAGAAGGTCCATAGTTTGTCATTCCATGAACACGTAATAAATGAGACTTGAGGTGGTGCTTGTGCTTGAACTTAAAATCACAAAAGGAGCATAAAAACCTGCGCTCCCTGTGATCTTCCCTATGGTGAGTGAGACCCGACCGGCTTTGAAAGCCTTTGTCACATATATGACACCTAAACGGGAATTCATGGCGATGAAACTCTGTCAGGTGATGATGTAAGAGACTGCGGCTGTCAAAGGTGGAATGGCAATACAAGCAGGTTTCAGGCACTGACGATGATGCATGGTAATCAAAGCTCCAAGCAGAATGAGGCTCTGGGAAGAAAAAAAAATCAGCAAAGGTGGTTCAAACCTGCTGAATGAGGCAAACTATTACAGTGGCTGTAGTCAGTATGGAACGGTGACTTTTTATTCTTAAAGATGACAGCACTAACTGGCTGACTTGACAAGTTTCATATCAGCCTTTGTCAAAGGCAAATCCAATTTGATAACAGAGCAAAATGAAACCAAGACAGTAAATCAGTCATCCATGTCCAGACACTGTTTTGAAAAGTGCCAATTCCACAAGTTCCTAATTACCTCTTTTTCCATCTGCCAAACGGTAGGCATGTTTATGTGTCGTGCAACAAAGTTACCAGACTTTCAAATTGTGAATCACTGGTGACAGTGCAACAAGTGCTGGTTGAGCTCCTGCAGATGCTTGGCCAAGTGGAAACAATTCGGACACGGAAACAGCTTGTGCACGCTCTTAATGTGGGCCTGACAGTGGTGCTTCCTTTTGAACTTCAGACTGCAAATCGGACACACAAACTTGCGTTCGCCGTGGTCCTCTAAATGCTGTTTCATGCCAGAGGCCGTAAAGAAGCCCTTGCCACACTTGGGGCACTGGAACGGCATGGTTTCTCCATGACACTCATTCACATGCCTCTGATAGGCCGAGCGCATCCAAAAGACCGAAGGACATAAATCACAATGGATGGCAGAGCGACCAGAGGGAATATCATTGCTCGGATTGACAGGGTGAGAGCTTCTGTCGTGTCTAGCCATGTCCAATGAGGTAGATGAAGTACTCCATGGAGGAACTCCAGCCCCTCTACCTGGAAGACAGAATAAAAACGGAGCCTCATTCAAGTCATATGCTTTTTCAGAAACATTCTTTTCAGGCCTCTCTTAGCCTGCCAATGAACATTATGCTGTTCAGACCAGCATAGTGTATCCTATAGGCCCTATATCATTATCAAATCCCAATAATTCATGTACAGACAAGGACACTTGGCCTATCCTTTGCATTTTCCTTACAATCTGTTTACAAAACACTCTACACATTATTGCAGCTGATTTCACTCAACATAGTTATATACAAAAGGCCTCATGATAAAACCTGAAGGATGGGGGTTAACTTGAAAACAAGAATTGCCCGGCGATATAGCAAAATATTTGTAAAACCTGATTAATGACATAATAAAGTGCATAGTTAAAAAAGAAAAGCAAAATGCAATTTCTTTGAAGGACCAAAGAAAAACTATTTTTAATGGGCTGAAGAAAAAGTGGCACTTCTGCCTATTCATGTAAAGAGTATCTGATTTCTTCTTTTTAAGTAGTCATCACCTGGTACAAATTCAATATCAGCAGCATAAACACCACATGAACAGCTCCCTATCTCTCTAATGTTAATTTTAGTTCTATGTTCCAGGTTTGCAGTAACGGAGCAAATGCCACTCATACTGCTCTTTGTCTTTGCATAGGGTTGAACACTTGCGGCATGGAATGAGCTTGTGAACGTTTCTGATGTGATTGTGACAGTGCGATTTCCTCTTGAACCGTATCTCACATATCTTGCAGACAAACTTCCTTTCACCATGATCACCCATATGCTGTTTCAAGGTTTGCTCTGACTGAAAAACCTTCGCACACTGGTTGCAATGAAAGGGCATTTGATCCCGATGTGCATCACACATATGTCGATGGTGGGATATAATGGTGAAGAATATTTCAGAACAAAAGCCACAAGGATATTTGACTGACTCTGCTGGGACTTCAGACAATGAAGTGGGATCTTGATTTTGAATATTTGTAGAACTTCTTGATCTGCCAACACATCCTGTACAGATAAAGAACAAGGATTTGGCGAAAAAACTATGACATGTAATATTTATGCTTCTTTAAAGATTATGGACTTTTTCCTATTTGTAGAACAAGAAAGAAAAAAAAAAAAAGAAGAACTTTCAGGAGAGTAACAGGGTATAGTTGTAGTTTTCTTGAGAATTGAATTTTCAATTTTAAGCGCAAGCACACAGGATAAAATGCAGGATGCACCACGGGATTTCTGAGCAAAGCAAGGGCAGAAAATTATCAACGATATATTATATATAATATATCACATATGTGGCATCTTGATTTTGAATATTTGTTGATCTTGATCTACTAGCAAAATCCTGTGCAGATAAAGAACCAGAATTTGGCGCAAAAAAAAACCCAACTATGGCATGTAAGCTATTCTTCTTTGAAGATTATGGACTTTTTTCCTATTTATACAACTACAACAAGATATAAAAAAAAAAAAGAATAACTCGCAAGTGTATAAAAGGGTATAGTTGTAGTTTTCTTGACAATTTCATTTTCATTTTTAATGGCAAGTATACAGGATAAAATGCAAGATGCACCACAGGATTTCGAAGCAAAGCAAGGGCAGTAATGATCAGCTTGAGGACAAAAAGCTCTACAATAATAGCTCTTCTCTTGACAGGGTAGCTTTCAAATGTGATCAGACTAGTGAAGCAGAAGAATACACTTTTTTTGACCAGAACTTTAATTGCATTAGAAAGAAACCAGCAAACAGTTGCACCCATCATATATAAAGAAAAAACTCTAATTTCCAGCCCTAATGACAGCTATTGAGAGAAATGCCCAAGACATGGACGACTTTCCGAGTTCTGTTGATTTTTAGAAGACAATATAAATTGGTACTAAACAATATAAGAATCAGACAATTATACACACGGAACTTATATCATGAACTTGGAAGCAGTTAATTTCTGTATGTGTTACCATTTTAAAGTGACATTCATTCAATCCATTCAATCAAACACTCAACAGAATCGATGGTGACATTCAATCGAAACACTCAACAGAATTGATGGTGACATTCAATCAAAACACTCAACAGAATCGATGGTGACATTCAATCGAAACACTCAACAGAATTGATGGTGACATTCAATCAAATACTCAACAGAATTGATGGTGACATTCAATCAAATACTCAACAGAATCGATGGTGACATTCAATCAAAACACTCAACAGAACAGATAGCGACATTCAATCAAACACTCAACACAATCGAAGGTGACATTCAATCAAAACACTCAACAGAATAGATATGTGTAGTTACATTCAATCAAAATATATTCAACAGAATCAATGGTGATGGTAAATCAAAATTAATATATTCAAACAGTATCAATGGTGGTGGTAAATCAAAATTAATATATTCAAACAGTATCAATGGTGATGGTAAATCAAAATATATTCAACAGAATCAATCGTGCCATTCAATCAATATGAAGGCATCAGACATCACATTTAACTAAAATATTTCACGACAGCTAAATACAACTGATCACCAGTACAATACAGCTACAAAGCATAAAAAGTGGACTTGATACACAAACCATGTCTTCATCAAACATGCCAACGATAGGCTACATCAACATGGCATCAAAACTGACATTCTATAAAAATATTATGGCTTGTAGGAACAGGGTAGAGAAGAAAAATAGGGAAGGAATCAAAGGATATATAATATACATCTGATACATGAGGGAGGGAGAGGGTGGGGGGGTAGTAGGGAGAGGGAGAGAGGGGGTGGAGGGAGAGTGAGAGAGAGAGAGAGAGAGAGAGAGAGAGAGAGAGAGAGAGAGAGAGAGAGAGAGAGAGAGAGAG
>JBBPCV010023327.1:0-10101 GCA_037974505.1 Plocamopherus tilesii
TTTTAAAACTAGTGTGTTCACATTTGACAAATTCATTCTTCAATGATTGATGAATGTGTTTGACTTGTTTTTCGTCGTAGTGTTTAGTGATAAAGAAGATATTTTGACTGATGTTGGCCTGTTATAGTACTTATAGTATACAGCTCAAAGAACATATTTACAAATAATAAGAGACATTATATTATTAACAAACACTACACAGACAACATGAAATAGTCAAGTAAGAAATGAGGAAATAAAAGTATAAATCAGATAATGCGGTGAGAGAAAACGATGTAATTTGCAACAGAGGCACAGCTGATCGGCATGGGCACAAATCAAGGGGTATGAAGAAAGGCCTTGACCCACGCTAAGTGTGATTCCCAGTTGGAATCAAATCCAGGCTCAGACATCCCATTGTTTCAAACTTGATCTCTATTCTATTTTTGGACCGAAATATGGTCTCTTGCCTTTGTACAATGTGGAGAAAGAAACATGTGGGAGCCCCTGGGCGGATTCGGGCGGGTTGAACGTAAGAGGTGATAATCGCCTCAGGCGGGTTCAGGCGGGTTCAGGCGGGATGAACGCAAAGCCGTGTCCAGCGTACAGGCGGATTCGGGCGGGTTGTCCACAAAAGGGTTAAAGGCAATGGAAAGATGATATCCAAAGCTGACTCAGGATGAGTGTTGTGGGGACAAGACATCTCCACCTGAGCCAAACTGCACAGCCAAAACGTGTCCCAGGGCAACACTACTCCAAAAGTAAATAACCACAAGTATGAGGCAAGGGGCTGAATTATATGACAAAGAGTCAGATTTAACTCACCTGATCCAGACAATTTTAATAGGCCCCATAGAAAATATTTACAAATACAGAGGGAAGAATTTAATTGAATTATGAAAAATAAGAAAAAAAAATGTGTGGTTCCATTGAGAATTGAGCCTGAGACAGTGACACTGAATCGTCTCACCAAGACAAGCATAGCTCTGTGTGTTTTACTTATAATGTTGTCTATATGTTTGTTTACAAATATATTGTCCTAAAGGAAATGCAGCAGCTGCAAGGTAAGGAGAGGTGGGGTATATACATATGTTTGGGACTTTAAAAAGAAAATGGTTTCCATCTTACCTTCCTTAATCAAAGACTTCACATGGGATGCGACCTTTGTGGTGTCTCCATAATCTTGAGTGCGCCAGTTCCTGACAGTGTCGAACAGCTCATTCATGATCATGTACATTTCTTTTCTCTGTTCCTCTGAGATTCTTATCATGAAGGGATTCAGCTGGCAAGGAAAAGACACAGCAACTGATGAGGCCTTTCAGATTTTCTTCTATTGGAAATTCCATTCCATTTGAAAAGTAACATCCATTACCATCATAATCATTAATATTAGTCATGATTGATGATGATGACAACGACGACGTAGACGATGACGATGATGATGATGATGACCATGATGATGATGATGTTGATGATGATGATGATGATGATGGTGCTGGTGCTGGTGCTGGTGATGGTGATGATCATGATGATGATCATGATTGTCATGTGCATTTCGCACATACTTAAGAGTGGTAGTACACACCATGCTTGTTTTTTTTGTTTTTTTTAAGAGACTGGTGAGTTTGAAACATTTGAAATTATTGGTCACTATGCAGACTTGACTCATCCAATCACATGGCGACCGGTAGCTCATGATCCTGGTGAGCATGATTAAAAGTCATTAACAGAGCAGTTAAACTTGCTAGGTACCTGGAGTCCATGACTATAGTAGGGGGTCAACTCTGATCGACCTTTTGTTTAATCAGGAACTACTTGTTTCATATATCCCTAATTTTATTCATATATATATATGGTATGCCTATACATATTTTCATTCTTTAGACCTAGTCAATATTGCCGTAGGGTGAAAATCAAATTATCTGTAAACTAAACAATTTTTCTCACCAATTAAACTGTGAGTGAGCGAATATGCTCAGTGGAAATTATAAGTCTGCTTGAACATTGAGTATGAAAAGTCGACCCTGATTTTTTTCGTGGACTTTACGATTATTGAAATATTTTGTGTGCTAGCAAAGTACAGTCTTCGGGATTATTCTTTTAAAAAATACTCATATGCAGTTGAATGTTTCGGTTATAGAATTCCCATTGCCCTGTCAACGTCTGCGTTGTCAGTGAGAAACTGTGCTTAATGCTTATCGTGACAATGAGGATGATGAAGTTGATGATGATGATATGATGATAATAACAATATGGTAGTCTCCACCTTAAAGGCCGACAGCTAAATATTTAAGAAAATCGAAATTTTGGTGTTCATGGATTTGTCTTTGTAAGAATAATGTAAAAATACAAGTTTGAGGAAGGATGTATTTTGATGGAAAATCTATCGGGCAATTCATGACTCACCTGAAACTAATCTGCTCTGGTAAAAACTGACTCTCAATCAAGCAAGCCAGCAATAAAGTAAAAAGCTAAATAAAACTTACATCATCAAGGTTTCTGGCTGTTAAAATTTTAAAGGCCTCAAAGCTGTCTGAAAAGTCATAGCCAGAATATAGGCAGCAAAATACACGAATCAAATTGATGACATCATTTTTCACCAGTCGTTTTTCATCATCTTCAGTCAAAAGAGCTTTGGCCCTTCCAAAGTCAAATATTTTTATATCCATAGAGTGTTCAAGTTGTACATTGCCTCCTACAACAATAAAATAATAAATTAATTAATAAAAAAATATGTAATAAATAAAAATAATACATAATAAATAAAGATAAAAAGAACAAATTAATTAATTATTTATTATCTATTTATTATAAATAAACAAAATAAAAATAAATAATAATTAAAAAAATAAAAAAATAACAAATAAGAAAAAAAGAAAAAAAATCAAGAAAGTAAGAAAGAGATATAACAAGGCCTTGATATAAGACAACTAACAGGTGAATGGCAATAAGTAAGTAAAAGTAAGTAGGTAAGTAAGTATTAGTCTCCATCTTCAAAATAAGAACAAGTTCAGCTGAACTGAGTATTCTTGTCAAGGAACTGGAAAGTAGCTCAGTCTAGTACTGATTGAAATTTTATCTCCAAGCTGTATTTTACATTGATTGAACATATATTCTGTAACCTGAATGTACTGGGGAAATGTGAATACAAGTGACTATAATGACTATGACTACATCAGGTGTGCATGCTCTTTTTTGGTGCTTTGCTGACCATTTTTCTCCATGTTGCTGTCTTCAGCAAATCTTGTGTAGCCTGTGTTTCTGTCAATGATGGATGTGTTTTGTCTCAAGTTACTTTTATATATGTCATGAGATGTCCTCCACTAGTTTGTATTCCTTCAACAAAACTTGATGTTACCAGATTTTCAATTCCATCCCCTCTCTAAAGATGTCTGTCGTATTTGCAGTTTGGTGTTCAATTTAAGTTGTTGATAACAGACCTGTGTTTATGGAATGTCTACTTTGCAATCGCTAATCTTAGTTTAATTTCCATTGTGACTATAAGCATTTGAAGATTTAACACAAATGTTTGAGCACCAAATCTCACATGACAATTTTTCATTTTTTCATTTTAAAGTAATACTGCTTGACCACTAATTGTCTTAAAAAATAAAGCAACCACCTTTCTTGTTCTTTATACTTTAGAGGTATCCACAGCAATTTTATTTTGACATTCACCACAGTAAGGTAAGACCGCAGAATCCCAAAACAACTACCCACCGTGAATATCATTGTGGCTGAATTTGGCCTTCCTCATCTTATCCTGGATGTCCAGTAAATCATGGAGGACACACAGAGAAAAGGACCTGACCAGTTCTGGCGGCATCCTTAACATTTTCTCGTCCATCACATCCTGGAGGCTTATACCTGAAGATACAATCAGAGATGGATTTAAGTGACTGATTGAAAAACTTAGTGACTGAGTGATGATTGTAAAAATGTATTAACATCTTTTTCTCCATAAAAGGTGATAAACTCAGTCAACTGAGTATTCTTGTCAATGCAACGAATGGTAACTAGGCTACTAGTATTTACATACATGTCAATGTTGTACATCAAAGCTTCTATTTAAAATCTTCAGTGTCTTTACTGTATTTCACATTAATTGGTAGTTTATTCCATAATCTGCAAAAACTTGGGAAGTGCGAATACAAATGACTACTTGTATCTAATCTTCAAGATATTAATTTAAATATTTGAGCACCAGATCTTGTATGATTATTTATCATTTTGAATTCTTCAAGTGGTAATTCTACTTGACCATTGTTTGTTTTGTTTTGTTTTTGTCTTCCAGGGAATAAATCTGAATGCTAAAATGATAAACCAATGTGCCATAAAGAAACAGTTGAGGTAAAAGCAGAGTGTTCAGTGTAAAAGTTCTTTCTTAAATTTCCTACCTCTAAAAAATGTTTCAATTTAGGGAAATGAAATAAATAGCTCTCTGTTCCTGTTAGTCTTAATGGCACCAATTATCATGAACATTACATGATCAGAGCTGTGACCTGAGAGCAATATTAGCTAAACTTGGCAAATGAAGACATAATACTAAGGGGATTCTAAGGGGATTCTAGGCACTCCCAAAAACATGACGTTTGGTTCAGAAATGATAGCCAGTAAATTGTTTGTGGTGTGCTTAGTAGAATTGACACTATTACATTGTTATAATTAACATGTTTCAAAACGATATCATGAACGTTATGAACCATGGAGCTAACCCAAAAAATATGGCAGCTTATTTGTATAGGATAGCCTATACATTTATATAATCAAATATAATATAATCTTTATTAATCCTTGACAGGAAATTATAATGCGTATCACATGGATCTGTGTTAAAAAATCATTATGATCAAAGAACAGTATTCATATGGGTCATTATAGCTTTGTATATATATATAAAGGACTATATTATATACATAGAGGAGATAAAATTATTGTTACAGTATGATACAATTTATTGAGTAACATGACACAGTATGTAAGTAATCAGTGTGTTTCAAAATGATATCATAAACACATGAATGATGGAGTTAACCAAAGTGACATAGCAGCTAATTTGGACAAGAAAGTCTATAAATTGCTATAGGCTATATTATGTGTAATTAGTATGTTACACAGCAATATAATACATAACAAACATATGAACAGATGCATGTTTTCCAGTAATTTCCACAAAAACGAGAACTAGATGTTTGGCTTAATTCTGCTTCCAATTTTAACATTTAACAGACAAATGTGGACCCAAACTCATTGAAGAATAAATTGCTCAAGGGTGATGTTTCAAAGGTTTCAAATCTTCCTTCAGATCTACCCAAACCCGAATATGACTAATATGTGATCAGACTTGAGTTACAGTCAACCACAACATACCTGTCATGATCTCCATGGTAAAAAAGACTTTGTTTTCCTTCAACTCAAAGTGGTACAGTTCTGGCGCCACCTTATCCTCTCCCAATTTTATCCACATGTAAATCTCATGCTCGTTGAACTGTGACACCAATATCTGCACATGAAAGGTACAATTTTGCTGTAACACATTTGATCACAATCGTTCATTTCTCTTTTAAAGCATTAGGTAGAAAGATAAACAGTCAAGTCCACATATAAGTCCACCTGAAATAAACATATGTCCACCTGAGAATAACAGATAAGTCTACCTAGGATAAACAAATAAATCTGAGATGAATAGTTGTCCATCCGAGATAAACAGATAAATCCATCTGAGAATGTCAAATAAGTCCACCTGAGATAAACAGATAAGTCCATCTGAGATAAACAGATAAGTCCACCTGAGATAAACAGATAAGTCCACCAGAGATAGACAGATGTCAATCTGAGATAAACAGATAAATCCACCTGAGATAAACAGATAATAACAGGATCATTTTCCTTTTGTTGACCATGCGCATTTTATTGGACCACGTGGCTTTTGTTGGACCACATGGTTTTAGCTGGACCACTTGGCTTTAGTTGGACCACATGGCTTTAGTTGGACCATATAGCTTTTGTTGGATCATGTGCATTTTATTACATCACATGGCTTTAGTCGGACCACTTGGCTTTTGTTGGAACACATGACTTTGGTTGGACCACTTGGCTTTTGTAGGACCACATGTCTTTGGTTGGACCACATAGTTTTTGTTGGACCACATAGTTTTTATTAGACCACTTGGTTTTAGTTGGATCACATGGCTGTTGTTGGATCACGTAGCTTTAGTTGGATCATTTGGCTTCTGTTGGATCAAGTAGCTTTTGTTGGATCACATGGTTTCGGTTGGACTACATGGTTTTGGTTGGACAATGTGGCTTTTGTTGGATATCAGAGCTGTAGTTGGACTACGTAGCTTTTGTTGGATCACGGAGCTTTTATTGGAACACAGAGCTATAGTTGGACCACGTAGCTTTTCTTGGATCACATAGCTATTGTTGGATCATGGAGCTTTTATTCGAACACAGAGCTTTAGTTGGACCATGTAGCTTTTCTTGGATCACATAGCTATAGTTGGATCACAGAGCTTTTATTGGAACACAGGGCTTTTGTTGGACGACTTAGCTTTTCTTGGATCACATAGCTTTAGTTGGATCACACAGCTTTAGTTGGATCACATAGCTTTAGTTGAATCACATAGCTTTTATTGGAACACAGAGTTTTAGTTGGACCACGTAGCTTTTCTTGGATCACATAGCTTTAGTTGGATCACACAGCTTTAGTCGGAACAAAGAGCTTTACTTGAATCACATAGCTTTAGTTGGATCACATACATTTAATTGGACTATGTGGTTTTTGTTGGATCCCATAGCTTTAGTTGGATCACATAGTTTTTGTTCGATCACATAGCTTTAGTTCGATCACATAGCTTTAGTTGGACCACATAGCTTTTGTTGGATCCCATAGCTTTCGTTGATCACATAGCTTTTGATGGATCACTTAGCTTTAGTTGGATCACATAGCTTTAATTGGACTACATGGTTTTTGTTGGATCACATAGCTTTAGTTGGATCACATAGCTTTAGTTGGATCACATAGCTTTAATTGGACTACGTGGTTTTTGTTGGATCAAATAGCTTTAGTTGGATCACATAGCTTTTGATGGATCACTTAGCTTTAGTTGGATTACATAGCTTTAATTGGACTACATGGTTTTTGTTGGATCACATAGCTTTAGTTGGACCACATAGCTTTAGTTGGATCACATAGCTTTAGGTTAATCACATAGCTTTAGTTGGGTCACATAGCTTTAGTTGGATCACATAGCGTTAGTTGAATCACAAAGCTTTAGTTGGATCATATAGCTTTTCTTGGATCACATAGCTTTAGTTGGATCACATAGCTTTTGTTGGATCACATAGCTTTAATTCGATCACATAGCTTTTGTTGAATCATATAGCTTTTGTTGGATCACATAGCTTTTCTTGGATCACATAGCTTTAGTTGGATCACATAGCTTTTGTTGGATCACATAGTTTTTGTTGGATCACATAGCTTTAGTTGGACCACATAGCTTTCGTTGGATCAAATAGCTTCAGTTGGATCACATAGCTTTTGTTGGATCACATAGCTTTAATTGGACTACATGGTTTTTGTTGGATCACATAGCTTTAGTTGGAACACATAGCTTTAGTTGGATAACATAGCTTTAATTGGACTACGTGGTTTTTGTTGGATAACATATTTTTAGTTGGATCACAGAGCTTTAGTTAGACAACATAGCTTTAGTTGGATCACATAGCTTGTGTTGGATCACATAGCTTTAGTTGCATCACATAGCTTCAGTTGGATCACATAGCTTTAGTTGGATCACATAGCTTTTGTTGGATCACATAGCTTTAGATGGACCACATAGCTTTAGTTGGATCACATAGCTTTAGTTGGATCACATAGCTTTTGTTGGATCACATAGCTTTTGTTGGATCACATAGCTTTTGTTGGATCACATAGCTTTAGTTGGATCACATAGCTTTTGTTGGATCACATAGCTTTAGTTGGTCTAGGTGATTTGTGTTGGATCACATAGCTTTTGTTGGATCACATAGCTTTAGTTGGATCACATAGCTTTAGTTGGATCACATAGCTTTAGTTGGACTAGGTGGTTTTTGTTGGATCACATAGCTTTTGTTGGATCACATAGCTTTTGTTGGATCACATCGCTTTTGTTGGATCACATACCTATAGTTGGATCACATAGCTTTTGTTGGATCACATAGCTTTTGTTGGATCACATAGCTTTAGTTGGATCACATAGGTTTTGTTGGATCACATAGCTTTAATTGGACTATGTTGTTCTTGTTGGAGCACATAGCTTTAGTTGGATCACATAGCTTTTCCTGGATCACATAGCTTTTGTTGGATCACATAGCTTTAGTTGGATCACATACCTTTAGTTGGATCACATAGCTTTTGTTGGATCACATAGCTTTTGTTATTTTGTTAGATCACATAGCTTTAGTTGGATCACATAGCTTTAGTTGGATCACATAGCTTTTGTTCGATCACATAGCTTTTGTTGGATCACATGGCTTTAGTTGGATCACATAGCTTTTGTTAGATCATGCGCATATTGTTGGATAACGTAGGTTTAGTTGGACCACTTGGCTTTTGGTGGACCACATAGTTTCTGTGGGACCATTTGGCTTTTGTTGGACAATGTGGCTTTTGTTGATTCACATTTCTTTAGTTGGACCACATAGCTTTTGTTGGATCGCAAAGCTTCTGTGGGACCATTTGGCTTTTGTTGGACCATGTGGCTTTTTTGTTTGGCTTTGTTGGATATTGTGGCTATAATCAGAAAATGTGCTTCCATGACAATCGCATTTTTAAACTCTTCCAATAAACATGAAAAATAGAGGTAATTCTTAGCATTCTTTTTTACCAATATTTATACTTTTCATAGAGACATGATAAGCAGTGGTAATTCAAAATATCCAACAATTTATAACAGATAAAAAATAAAAATCATGTTACAATTTCAACTCACATAGGATAAATGACATGCCGACTTCAAGACATGACTCACCGTTTTCAAGGCTGAATCTTTTTTAGTCTTGAGGTCCTTAACAACAATAATTTCTCCCGCACTGTTGCCTTTACCCAAAACAGCTACCGTCTTTTCAAAGCCAGGCAATACAGGACTTCCTTTGGAGAGCTCAGCACAGCCTGCCACCTGTCACGGAAGGGGAATAATTCAACAGGAAAATAACTGATTAAGATCAGATCCCTGTTTTGGCTACCATTGCTTCAAAGCCCCTTATACTTTTACCCCTATTCAGCCAGTCTTGTTGAAATGTTACCTGTTGATTATTCAGGACGAGTCCACTGGGTAGGTTATTTCGTTTGATGTGGGTGATCATCTCTACAACAGCCTCCACCTGTTCGATTTTCTGTGTCCCTGGATTGATGGCCTGCACAGTGCCGGCATACTCTGGTGCCAGGCTTTTAAATGGACTGTCCAGGATGGATACAATATTTCAACTCAACTTCATTATACTGAACACTAAATACACAATACTGATAGTTTATTTCTAAAGGACAATCAATGATTATAAAGATTTGAATTGAAAGACTAATATTCAAAATTAATGAATAAACAGTCATTTTACGGTAAGGCCTATCTTATATCTCTGACAATCATTTCTGAAAAAATACAGTCTACAGGTCTTTCCTTTTTTTTTTTTTTTTTTTACATTAACATTGGATAAAAGACTAGAGACATTCGCATATTGCATCCTTAAAAATTATCTTAAAAAATGTTCATACTTAAACATTTACATTTCACATATTTGAAAGAAAAAGACTAAAATGAACATATATGTGAAACTTGTAAGTAATCATGCTTACATACCTTTTAGACTGATATTTGATTTTACCATCATCTGCTACAGGATATTCAACTGAAATTAAAATTTGTGAATTTATTTGTATGATGCATAAAATGCCATTTCAACACAAAGCTATGGAGAGACAAATTGAAGGACAAGGTGTTTTGTTTTATGAGATTCATTTAATGTATATATATGTATTTGTTCATTTTTTTTTTTTTTTTTTTTTTTTTCTTTTTCTTTTTTTTTTTCTTTTTTTAGATCAGTGTAAAAATCTGATAACACACTTCTCAATGCTTCTTTGCT
>JBBPCV010023438.1:5000-10099 GCA_037974505.1 Plocamopherus tilesii
CGAGATTTTGTTGATAAAGTGTTCCAAATAATAGGGGCAGCGTTTGAAAAGGCTCTTTCCGAAAACTTTGTTTTTGTGGCGGTGTAAACCAGTTGTATAGAATATGACGAACGCAGATTTCGTGATGGAATCTTTGTGGTGATCAGGGACTTCAGAAAATTTGGGGCTTGGTCATTCAAAGACTTGTGGGTGATATAAGCAATTTTAAATTGAATCCTTTGTTCGGTGGGATTACACTTGATACGGTCATGTGTTGTGGGCACGTTAATTCACTAGAATTTCATTCGACTATTTTTCCCCCATTATTTCCCTCTATTTGTTATTCGCACCCTTTTGCATTTATTCGGCTGTAAGGTGTATAATGATGTATGATTGTATTTTTAAAGGAGTGAACTGGCGTGGTTGCTAAGAACGCAATGCTGCCCTCGGCGAGGCGAATTAAAACCAAAGTCTAAGGTTCATTCCTCAATGGAACCAAACTGTTGCCACACTAATACCTGATTGTTGGCACACTAATACCAAACTGTTGCCACACAAATAACTGATTGTTGCCACACTAATACCAAACTGTTGCCACACTAATACCAGACTGTTGCCACACTAATACCAGATTGTTGCCACACTAATACCTGATTGTTGCCACACTAATACCTGATTGTTGCCACATTAATACCAGATTGTTGACACACTAATACCTGATTGTTGCCACACTAATACCAAACTGTTGCCACACTAATACCAAACTGTTGCCACACTAATACCAAACTGTTGCCACACTAATAACTGATTGTTGCCACACTGATACCTGACTGTTGCCACACTAATACCTGATTGTTGCCACACTAATACATGATTGTTGCCACACTAATACCAAACTGTTGCCACACTAATACCAGACTGTTGCCACACTAATACATGACTGTTGCCACACTAATACCTGATTGTTGCCACACTAATACCAAACTGTTGCCACACTAATACCTGATTGTTGCCACACTAATACCAGAATGTTGCTACACTAATACCTGATTGTTGCAACACTAATACCAAACTGTTGCCTCACTAATACCAAATCGTTGCCGCACTAATACCAAACTGTTGCCACACTAATACCTGACTGTTGCCACACTAATACCTGTGTATTCAAGTGTTTGCAATCATTCTCAACGGGGTCTTTTTTTTAAGTTGTGTAAATCTAATGTGTCAGATCTAATTCTGTCTGATAAGCATGGCCCTGGACTCGGTCATGCAATAATCCATAGCATAACACTTGAAACTCTGTTTTGTTTCATTGCAGTGACCATATCGGCGTCTTCCTTAAAGTCCAGTCAACTGGCCGACTATGAACTTGATTGTCGACAGGCAGTAGATATGAACCTGACCATCAACGTCACTGACATCCGTGTACTTCCAGGGGATATCTTCTATCTGTATCATAAACGTGGGTACACTGCCTATATATGTATTTATTATTGTAAATATTATTACTGTAATTATTATTATTATTATTATTGTTATTGATACTATTATTATTATTGACAATGTTACTATTATTATTATTATTATTATTATTATTATTATTATTATTATTATTATTATTTTATTATGACAAAGACTACGACAATGACGATCATTATTACGATGATGATGATGATGATGATGATGATGATGATGAGGATTATGATGGTGACGGTGATGATAAGGATGATAATGATGATGATGATGATGATGATGATGATGATGATAATGGTGATGATGATAATGGTGGTGGTGGTGATGATGGTGGTGGTGGTGGTGGTGGTGGTGGTGGTGATGATGATGATGATGATGATGATGATGTTGATGATGATGATGATGATGTTGGTGATGATGGTTATGATGATGATGATGATGATGGTTATGATGATGGTGATGATGATGATGATGATGATGGTGATGTTGGTGATGATGGTAATGACGATTATGATGATGATGATGATGATGGTGATGATGATGATGATGATGGTTATGATGATTATGATGATGGTGATGATGATGATGATGATGATGATGATGATGTTGGTGATGATGGTAATGATGATGATGATGATGATGATGATGATGAAGATAGTTATGATGATTATGATGATGATGATGATGATGATGATGATGGTGATGATGATTATGATGATGGTGATGATGATGATAGTTATGATGATTATGATGATGTTGATGATGATGATGATGATGATGATGATGGTGATGATGATTATGATGATGGTGATGATGATCATGATGATGGTGATGATGGTGATGATGATGGTGATGATGATGATGGTGATGATGATCATGATGAACATGGTCACAGTATGGTCACATGATCAAAGAGAAGGGACACCGGCTCGCCCAAACCTAGAATACGGAGAACCCGTAGATTCTCATTAACCTGCATGTATATGTGATTATAAGTTCAAGAAATTCAGGCGTCTTAACCCTTTCAGTGCAACTGACTACATATCACCTCGTCTTACGTCGAACACGTTTTAAATACTAGACTGCCATACGCCCATATCAGGCACGAGCATGATTTAAATCTTTGATTACAATTTGCCCATATATCGGGGTGTGCACTTTCGGACTCATCCCAATATATGGACAAATAGTAGTCGAAGAGTTAAATCAGGCTAATCCCGATATATTGGCTTATGACACCGAAACGGTTAAAGCACCAAACATGCCGACTTAAAATCATATCCATTGAAAGCTGAGAGAGGCGCTGATTATAATAAACATGATCTTTCGACAATGGATATGACTTGTGACTTGTTAGTATCATATTACCGAACCTGATAATTCATACATATCGAAGTGTTGTAGCCTTAAACACGTCACTGTTGATGCATAAAATAGAATAATTTAGTTTACCCCCTCGTTTGCTTTCATCCTCATTTTAATAGCACTACAATATAGTAGGCTATTTCTCAATTGTAAGTGATTCAAAATAATTGGAAACCTGTTGAAAAGAATATTCCATTTCTTCCCTCATTCTTATTATCATGACATTGCTAAGTCTCGTAACAATAATGTTCAAACTTACATTTATTAGTAATCCTCCAAGCTATCCCCGATGACTGTAATATTACATTTATATATAAGTTCACCTACGAAAATGTTTTTCTGCTGATGACTTTGTCAATGATATTGCAATGATTCCAATAATCTCATTCAGTTTACGACCTAGATCCCAAAGAAGTCAATTTACTCTTCATCGATCAAACTGTGGTCAAGAATGAGTTGCTGCACATGTTGCTGTTGTCCACCGCTTTCAACGACAACAACGTTAGCACCATCACCATCGAGGTACGTCTATCTAATAATGTTATTCATTCATTTTCCAATGTCGTTGAAGTCTTTGGAACCTAGCTGTATAATAAAAGTAAGACTACACTCTCATATTTAAAGAGGTGGAGAGACACGAAAAGAGGAAAACGAGTACGAGAAGTAAAGCTGCCATGCAATGTGCTGTTCCTCCTTCGAGTTAATTAAAAATTAATAAAATTCCACTGTATTAATTCACGAAGGGGTATTTGTCTTTCGACTCAAGACCAGCGCCGCAAACGATGGCAGTTAATGTAAAGAATCTTGTCGAAGGAATAAATCACAGTGTTCCCAACGGATCTCTAACCCACACTCTCTCAGTTGCGTCCAAAGCGCGCCCACTTGGCCATTGTGACTACTGTGTTCGAGAAGATGATCATGGCATCAGTTGGTTGCGGAGCTGTTTCGATGAGTCTTGAGGTTGCTGGTAAGACCAATCCGGGCAAGGAAGCCTCTCTCACATGCAGGACAGATTCAGATGTGGCTCGGAGCTTTGTTGCTATTATTATGGGTTCTGGTCTTTCGCGTCTGTGGTTTCTGCTCTGCAAACGAGAAACGGTGCTTTTCTGATGTTTTGGCACCTGTCGTCTTCGACCGAGACAATGTTATTGTCATCCCAATTCACAGTTGCCTCTGTATTTTCGGTTATTATCGACAACGCCGCATACAGTTTTAGCCATTAAGGCAGCTGTTGATGCAAGAGATCGCAATGCACCTTAATAATACCAAGCACACTGCATTCTTCTTTATCATTACTTTATATCTTTCCTCTTCTCCATCTACCTTACATTTTCTCTTTCATCTTTTTAGCTTTCTGTCTGTCCATACGTCCGTCCGTCTGTCAAACTCTAGGACTTGGTTAAAAACGGCTGTTTCTTTTTTAAATTCAACGACTTTTTCTCTGGGCTCCTCAGCGATACGACAACTCGCCATACGAATGGTGTTGCTTGACCAGTTCTTATGGTCAGTTGTCAACAGACAGTGAGACGACCAAAGTTGCGCCACATCCCTATTCGTCTCTCCTCGACATGGACGCCTCTAGTTCTCTCCAAGGTTACGCCAAGAGAGCGAAAGTTGTCCAGGAAATTGTAAGCAATATAGGATGGAAGGAAATCCTTCTTCTCTACCAAGATCAATACGGTATGTGTACTTTTTATACTTTTTGGAACCTTAGCAGTACATAATGTTGCTAATATATAACAACATAGTTGTATCTTCATTTTAGATGAATACTGAGTGTCAAATTTGCAGACCTGAAATCATTTTAAGTACCAGAATTCAAATCTTGAAAGCTATAAAAGGACTAAAATAACCGGGTTTGTTTTTGTTTTTGTTTGTTTTGGGTTGTTTGGGGTTTTTTTGTTGTTGAAATTCTTTTTTTCCAGAAACGTTTATGAAAGTTTAAATCCTTTTTCCAGAAACCAACAGTTTTGATGTACAGCAAATTTGATCTTTACCAGCAATAAAACGTTTAAATTATGTTGTATAAATTAAATTTATAATTCCTATATCATAGGTCGTGGGCAACGTGTCGTGATCAACGGGTTGAGATCTCACAATCAAATCCTTAAATTTGGGGTACCACAGGGATCAGTACTAGGTCCAATCTTGTTCACACTTTATACCCAGCCTCTTGTAAATGAAATTAAAAATTTTGAGCTTATGCATCATTTTTACGCAGACGACACACAAATTTATGGTTCAGCATTACCACAACATCTTGACTCACTAAAGACATCTTT
>JBBPCV010023549.1:0-10094 GCA_037974505.1 Plocamopherus tilesii
TAATGTTATATATTTTAGATTTTGTTTAAAATCTTCTGTATCTTTACTGTACTTTACACTAACTGGCAGTTTATTCCGTAACCTAAAAGCACTAGTCTCATGTCAGGATACGTTCGAAAAGGCGGCATCTTTGATCCAAAATATCTTTTAGGACAAGGGTCTCTCTTTTGTCTCTTGGTACAGGGACTCGTTCGTTATAATTGTCGGGTATCGGATGTTAAGTGCCCGTTTCAGTTGTTTGTGATAGAATGCGACGAGTTTCTCTTCGTCTGCTTTTGATAGTGCCCATGTTCCACAGTTATAAAGGAAAATTGGTTTTTACTAGTGCTCTACACAGCTTGAGTTTCCTGTTTTATCTTATCTCCTCGTATCCAAACTTTTGACAGCTTGCAGAGAACGGCATTTGCCAGGTGTTTTCTACTATCCAGGTCTCAGAATTGATCTCCAAATAGTGAGCCGACTTTTCTTATAGCTTTCTACTCCTCTGCATTCTTTGATAGTTATGTTTCCTCTGTTTCGCACTGTTGTACATAAAAACATATTTTAAGACTGTTGTAGCTTTCTACTCTTCTGCATTCTTTGATAGTTATGTTTCCTCTGTTTTGCACTGTTGTACATAAAAACATATTTTAAGACTGTATCTCTTGGATGACATCGATACGGGCAGGCTTGATTCTGATAAAGTCTACATCATGATTGTGATTGATTCGAGTGTACTTTCAGATGTGGAAGAATGTTTCTTACATTTCTTAATACATGTTCTAGATAAATGATGAACAGTACTGGGTATAGCAGTCTCCATGCTATATAATATAATATCCCAATATTACTTTCAATTTTTTTTCTTGATGGTCGCTCTGTGGATTTTAGTTTGTTTAGTGATGTTGCTCAGGAGAAATCTTATTATTCATGTTTCATCTTCCTGTAGTCTGTATTCTAATATTTCTATTAACCTGGTTCTTTCTATTGTGTCAAAAGCGGCATACATGTCAATTTCTGTAATATTAATTTTGATTCTTTCTTTCCTTACTCTGGCTGCCAGCCATTTGTGGGTCCGAACACACTACATCTGCTGTGCTTCTGTCTTGTCTAAAGCCACTTTGGCTGTGCAATAAATACTGTTTCACTGTTGGTTGAATGTGGTTTAAAACAATGTTTGAGAGTGTTGTTCTTATGGTGTTTAGTGTAAGTAATAGGTGTTAAATTATGCATTATGCAGTGGGCCTTTGGTTTTCCCTGGTTATTGTAGAGTTCCAGAGCTGATATCAAGTGGCTGGTGACTGGTGAAAACCTCGTTTAGAATGTTGGTGATGGTGACGTCTAGTATTAGTATGCAGGAGCCACCATATTTTAGTAGTTCAGCTGGAATATTGTCCTCTCCAGATACATTGTTTTTATTTAAGCTGTTCTTATTTCCATCGGTGTGATTGGATTGTTCAGTGGTTTTGCATGGCCAATAAATGGTAAGACCGGTGGTGCTCTTGGATACAAAAATTTTGTTTCGAAATAATTCGATACAATTACTAGTATGTTGTTTGGGTTTGTCGTGACCTTACACGATATTTCGTTGACTTTGGGATTTTTTAAGGGTTTCTGGTGTAGCAATTTTGTTGCTTTGAGCATATCTGTCGCATTATATGCTCTGTCTATGTTACCAGCTTTTTGATCCATTTCTTCATTTCTAATTTTTAGAGTTTCTTTTCAGATGGAATGGAGAATGTTATTTCTTTCCTCTTTTAATCTTGAAATAAGTGCTTGGTCGTTGGTATTCTGCATTCTTATTCTTAAGTCTTTTTCTTTATGCAGCAACAATTCATTTTGTAAGTGGTCGAATGAGCAGTTTGGTTTTGTAGTGTTTACAAACCAAGCACTCTGCTAGGCTACAAACCGCATCGCTTCTTGTGTTTGTTCCCATTTGTCTTAGACTGAGTAGTTGTCTGTGTTTTGGTGTGTTTCCAGTAGTCAAGAGTTTAGGAGGTATTGATAGAGTGTTCGGAAGTCACAGCTATTTACTATGTGATGTGATTATTTTCCCATGTGCCTTTGTTTTATTTTCATTTTGTCATTGCTTGTAGATGTTGATATTAAGACTTGCTTTGACTAATTTATGGTCTAAGGTCAATGTCTCGCCTTATGACCATTCATTCGTGAAAATTTTTTCGTGTCTCTATCACAGCAAATGACAGTCTTATCAGATTGTAAATGTTAACGATGTTCCACATATTATATCTTGCCTTTGTCCTACCCATGTTGTCTGATGCATTGAAGGGTGATTGAAAGCACTCTTTCTTACAAATAATTTATATTCCTCACAAAACTCAATCAGCCATTGTCCATTATCATTTCTTTTGCCTTTTGAATAGGCTCCTAAACATTTGTCTATTCAGTAAATTAATGAATGTTATTTGAGACAATAGTAACGATCAGTATTTCATCCCTTTTATCTATATTATATATGCAGTGTACAACTCTAACTGTGGAAGTAAATTTTCTGAGTAAACACAAAAAAACAAAACAAACAACAAACAAAAACAAAACAAAACAAAGAAAAAGACAAATAAACCCAAACAAAACTTTTTCATTTGTGCATTATCAGATCATAAATGGTTCAGGAGCTTGAGAAACTTTCTCCCATCAATGGCCAAAAATGTTAAGAATCATGAAATAAAATAAATATTACATAAAACGAGAATAGCCCTAAAAATTTGTCAACACTACCATAGTTTCAATGGGAAAAACATAGAACTTCTCCCAACAGTTTCAGCTGATTTAACATACTATATTATATATACTACTGTTCTCAAAAGAGTTAAAAATATATTCCTTTGTCCATTGAAAAAATATATTCGCAAAACAAAGACATTGCACACAGTATCCATTAAAAAGAGATCAAATCATTGGCATGATTTATATAATAGTACATTCCTTTAAACCTCTTTTAAAGCTTAAAACGTTATCCTACAGTAAAAATAATAATTTTGATGTTGATGATGACAGTACTAATAATGATGATAATGTAGGATGATGTGTAAATATTTTTATATGATGTGTGGTCAATACTGCTGTGTCGCTGTGAGTGTTGGAATATATCAACAAGTGTAAGCATTAGAAAAAGATTAGAAGCAACAGAAATATGGTTTGTAAGGAGAATGTTAAAAATCTCATAGCAAGATAAGAAAAGCATTAAAGCAGTACTAGAAGACGCATGAGTAGCGAGATCATTAATAAAGACAATTAGAAAAAGACAGCTCAAGTTTTTGGGTCATATTATAAATAGACATCAAGATCTTGAACATCTAGCCCTTAGTGGAAACATTGAAGGGAAAAGAAGTCAAAGTAGACAAAGAATAACATATTTATAGAGCTTAAAGCACTGAAAGACAAATTAAACTAAGAGTAATAAAACTAATATGACGAGCTTTTTGAGATTGTCTGAGGATTGAAGTAAATGGCATTCCATGATCACCAATGTCTGTATCAAACCTGGTACTTGAATAAGTAGAAGATATGCAATTTCATTTCTCTATTTGTTCCCATAGCAGAAAATCCACCAGTCGGGGAATGGGTCGAATGAATTGGTTGTTTTGATTTAAGAAAAATCGTCAGGACAACGCCTTTTTTGCTAACACAAGTATGTCTTCCATCATTATTCCTTTGCAATTCCATAGTTTTTGTGTCTTCAATGATACATGCATGTCTATGTCATAGTAAGTTAACATTTAATTCTTATGGGGAAGTAATTTCATCCTTACTCTGGAAAATCTGATAACATTTGACTTTTTCATATTTTTTCCCCATGAAATGCCATTTCGTGACTTTTTTTTTATATTGTAAATGCTGTTTCAGGTTGTGCCTCTAGATGATGTTGATGGAAGACATTTTCATGTGCAATTCTTACAAGCCACTATAAGTGGCTCTTACTCCTTTGTTAGGAATAGCTGGGCATACCAGATTGTCCAAGGCACCGACGAGAATTATCAGTGGCGAGTTATTCTGGCTCTACTTGCCAACACATGAGGCCACTCCTTTTTTCAAAAACTTATTTACTTCTTAATCTTTTTGTCCTTATATATTTTCCCTTTTGTTTTCTTTTTTTGTTTTTTTGTTTTTTTGCTTTTTTGTTGTTTTTTTTTATTGTCATCCATAAAGTAGAATGGAATTGCTTTGTTTGAGGGAATTTCAGGGTTATGCCTCAAAATGTGTCCGAAAAGGTTCCATCTAGTACTGAATTTGGCTGACCCGTGAACGCTTGGATATAATTCTTGTTCTCATTTCTAAATTTATCCTTTAAAATGGTCCGTCAAAATTAAGTGTGCTAATCATGTAACTTCAGATCAATAATCAACAAACCAAGATAGTTAGGCATTATTTATCAACTCAGTTTCCTTTTTCAGGTTTGGCAGAAGCGAAAGTGTCCGGGTTGTGTCGAGTTGCCCTTAACGTGTGCGATTCAGGGGGAAATGTGTACACCGGAAGTGACGTTTCTATACGAGCTTGGATAATCGCTGATGGAAAAGGGTGAACACACGAAATAGTTTTCTCAACATTTTTAATATTCTGTGTTCATAATATTTCCATCTATGAAGTTCATTTTATTTTCCTTTTCTATAAAATCAGAGAATTAAAAGATCTAAAAATGAAGGAACAAAGAAATGCATAGAAAATACTGTATTATAAATATTTCCGTCGTTTCACTTACATCTAACCACAATCGACAATTATTAATACTGTCTGTTCCCGCTTAAACTGCATCTTCCACACATACACACACCCATGTTCTGTTTTGACCCCCCCTCGCCAAATAAGTCCATCGTTTTCCATTGTGAGCCCAGAAACGTGCCAGTGACAATCCAAGAGAACCCTGACGACGGCACCTACAGCATGGCCTTCACACCCATCGCCCGTGGATCTCATTTCCTTCACGTGACTGTCAATGGAAGTTCTGTCATGGTATGCTCTGTACATCGACTTCGTTAATAATAAAGATAGCGATAACGATAACGATAACGATAACGGTAACGATAACGATAACGATAACGATAACGATAACGATAACGATAACGATAACGATAACGATTGCGGTAACGATAACGATGACGATGACGATGACGATAACGATAACGATAACGATAGCGATAAGATAACGATAACGATAACGATAACGATATTATAGACGATGACGATGACGATGGCGATGACGATGAGGCTGACGATGACGATAACGCTAACGACAACGCTAACGATAACGCTAACGATAACGCTAACGATAACGATAACGATAACGATAACGATAACGTAGACGATGACGATGACGATGACGATGACGATGAGGCTGACGATGACGATGACAATAACGATTACGATAATGATAATGATAATATTAATAATAACAATGATAATAATATAATAATAATAATAATAATAATAATAATAATAACAAAAGTAACAATAATAATAATAATAATAATAATAGTAGTAATAATAATAATAATAACAATAATAACAACAATAATAATAACAATAACAATAATAACAACAATAACAATATAATAAAAATAATAATAATAATAATAATAACGATGATGATGATTATGATAATAATAATAATAATAATAATAATAATACTAATAATAATAATAATAATAATAGGGCCTTTTTACAGCGCTCAATCCCAGTTCAAACTGAGCTTTGAGCGCATTGGAGTGGCAAAAAAGGCATAGAAAAAAGGGTTAGAACAATGCAAAAATAGCATTTTTTTAAAAACGTCAGTGAATAATAGAATGTAGTCTTAAATAATGATAATAATACATTGTGATTAAAATATGCACTCTGATTGTAATTTCGCAATCGTTACAATGCAGAAATGGAAATTGTATAGAAGCCAATATATGTTGAAGGGGTTAAAACATATCTTACGGGGTGAATAAGTAGGTTTTGAGATGTTACTTAAAAGCCTTGGAGCCTATAAATTCTCATTATCAATAAAATTTATCAGAGTCATTGCCATGGCATGCCGTGGATACTGACATCACAATTATTTAGGTGTAACAGTTTCCGTGGTGTTTTGACGTCACAGTGGTTTATAAGTGCCATTGTCGTGGTATGCTTTGGATACTGAAGTCACAATTAATTGAGTGTCACGATTTCAGGGATGATTTGTATATTGACGTCGCAATGATTTATAAGTGTCAATGGTATAAGTTCTATATTGACGTCGCAATGATTTATAAGTGTCAATGGTATGCGTTGTATATTGACATCACAATTATTTATACATGCCATTGGAATATGTTGGATATTGACGTCACAATCATTTAAAAGTGTCATTGGAATGCGTTTTATATTGATTGACGTCACAGTAATTTATAAGTGTTAATGGTGTGCTTTGGATATTGACGTCATTATTATTTATTAAGTGTCCCAATTTCATAGTACACGTTTTATATTGACGTCACAATGATTTATAAGTGTCAATGGTGTGCTTTGTATATTGACGTCACTATTATTTATTAAGTGTTCCAATTTCATAGTATAGGTTTTATATTGACGTCACAATGATTTATAAGTGGCATTGACATTGTATGCTTTGGATATTGACGTGACAATTAATCAAGTATCACAATCTCATAGCATGACTTGAACATTGACTTCATTATCATTGACGAAAATCATTGTCATGACATGCTGTGGATGTTGACGTCACAATAATAATTATTTACCATTCTCATGTCATTGTCCTTGGAATTGGCGTTAAGATAGGAAGAATATATTTCAGCTCAAACCTTGACTGGGTGTTTACGAGGACCTAAGCATTACATTGTATTGGTGTTTTTGTACCCTGTAAGCTGATATTTGTCAGGAATCAGGTGAACGAGCTTCCTGTTACAAAGACAACTCAATCGACAAAAACACTCACTATAATATATCTAGCAATGCACAACGATAGCTTTTATTTAGTTTTCAAACGAAGACGTTCTTAATATGTAAAGTTGGAACTTGGATTTTGACAAAAATAAATATAAAGGCGACAAATTAGAGGCTCCTCACAAGACAAAAACCCGAAGAATCATTTGATATCCGGTAACACTAACAAATACCTCTCGTTATCTTGTATGCAACGAAGCACCACTCACTTCTCAAATATCGGAGTGCATATGGCGCCTTTTCGGAAATGACTATGTTGAGTAGAAAGAAAAATATACCCGCCAAAGGAGCAATTCTATTTCAAATCACCAATGAAACTTATTTGGGACGCCCTCTTACGTCTCTACATCTCGTACCCTCAACAACGCAAAACTTGAAATGAAGACCAATCTACAAATAGCACAGACATACGTCATCCCAACACTCTTATACGCATATGAAACGTGGAAGATTGATACGTCATCGAGAGAATGCCTAGAATCTTTCGAAATATGGGTTTACAGAAGATGTTTGAAAAAAAACACTGGACCGCATTAGTAAGAAACGATGAAGTCTTAAGGCGTATAGGGAGAAAGAGAATATTGTTGGGTACGATCAGGCAAAGGCAAATGCAGTTTTTTGACACATTTGGAGACGACATGGAATTGAACAGCTGGTAACATCAGGATTTGTTGAAGGAAAACGAGCTCGTTTTTGACACATTTGGAGACGACATGGAATTGAACAGATGGTAACATCAGGTTTTGTTGAAGGAAAACGAGTTCGTTTTTTACACATTTGGAGACGACATGGAATTGAACAGATGGTAACATCAGGTTTTGTTGAAGGAAAACGAGCTCGTGGAGGACAACTTATGACATACTTTAAAAAAAAACTAAGACAAAACACATCCACCATTGACACCAACCCAGGATAATCAAGATGTGCTGGAGACCGAGTAACATATAGGAGAATGTTTAGCAAAGCACCAAAAGGAGCGGGCTAACCTGATGATGATCATGAACGTACCCAACAACCTCTCTAAACAAAACTAAAAATTTCCGCCACCCCCCTCTGACTAAAACATGGAAAGGAACTAAATAAAATCTTACAACCATAGGCAAACATTGACAGAGACGGTAACTCATGGTGACCATAAGGCCAAGTCGCCAAGACATCCAAGTCGGAGGACTAGGAAACGAAAGGCATTACGTCATGTCGATTCATACAATATTCAGTTCATACACACGCATCCACACATACGCAAACACACACACATACACCCATACACACACGCGCGCGCGCGGGGGCGAGAGAGTACATACTTAAAGACACAATCGCGCGCTTGTGCATGCGCGCTCACGCTGAAATCAAGTCATTGTTTATTAACGGCAGCAATTTGGTTGACGTCTTTGGGGCGTATAACCGATGTGATAACAAACTGAATAAAGGAAATAAATGTTGATCTAAACAGCAAGTTTTGTTTTACTGGTGTATATAGTTGTATTACTTGCATATGTTAGCGACCGACGTACGGGTATACTTGATCAAATAAAATTGATGATTCAAATAACGGGTAAGTGACACACAAAAAACGCAATCAAAAGCAAGAGAAGAAAATGTTTACGAAATAAACTTGTATGTAATTGAAATTCTGTGGCAATTGACACTAATTGTCACTAGTTGGCGATGCCCTTTCATTAGGGCCTGCTGACAATCACGCATGCCTGCAATTCAATCAAGCTTGGGTCAATCATATTTTAGGCCTATTACTACGTTGCTAGCTTACCATAGAGAAGAAGGAAAACTAGAGACTCTATTATGCAACTCTTATTGGTACCCTATCGATCCCATGATGACTATCCTCGTTTGTTGGGACTTTGACGTCCTCTGTTGGAACGGGCATGGCTCGTTAGACCAATTCTTGATCGGCAGACGCAAGTGTATGGGGGCAAGATTCAACATTCAAGAATCAAGATTCCAATGACTTTATTGATCAACGGGTGGAAATCATGATGCATCACAAGGAAACAGTCCGGGGTGATCAGGGGTGGCGCCTGACATCAACAATTATCACTTGGTTCATGATTATATGTATACACGTATACACAACTTAACGAACAACGCACACAACAATGCCATTGAGTCCGTCTATTCTTTCATGTCACTATGACATCCTAGATGCATGGTCTGTCAGTTACGGCGACAAATAACTCCCCTTTGTGTTCTAGTGAAATTGAGGGATTAAAAAAAAAATTATGCTTGTCACAGAAGTGTTCATAATGATTGCAGTCAGTGACTCTTGCAATAAAATCTTCGCAATGCATCAGAGCGAACATGGTTTTTAAAAGACTCCCTATAGGATAATGACACGTGAGATAGAATCGCTGTTCATTGTTGCAAAGCACTCAGGAAATAGTCCGGCTGAAGACGCAGAGGCGAGTGAAAATTAATAATTTTTAATGAGGTCTCAATGTCCTTTTCTTAGGAGCCTTATAAACTGCTGAACTGATAAAGAAAACAGTCAGGCACTCACATAAAATCGACACAAACAGCGGTTCCATAATTTCAGGCGACCATTAATTAATATATGCTTTAACCCATTCAGTGCCAATCGACGATATATCGTCGCGAGCCCCATTTAAATACTAGAATGCCATTAGCTAATGTTAGGCACGAGCCTGATTTAACTCTTTGACTGCAGCTTGCCCATATATCGGGATGATCCAGATATATGGACAAGTATAGTCAAAGAGTTAAATCAAGCTCATCCCAATGTATTGACTTATTGCACCGAAAGGTTAAACCGATACTTCTACATTATAATAGTAGAGGAGCAACAGAAAATTGCTTTTATTAGATAAAGTGCAGTGGAAGGAATATATTGAAATATACTTGGATCAAACTACTAGTAATTATATATATATTTTTAAAAATTGTGTACTTATGCGTGTGAAAAATAATTTCACTTACCAATATTATATTCTTGTGACTTTGTCAACTTTTTTGCTTAACAAAAAAGCCTGATTAGTACTTACAACTCGACGAAAGAGAAATAATATAACATATTATGGCCGTTTGACTTCCTTATAGCAATAACAAGAATATCGTCTCAAGCCATAGTTACTTATACCCCATCTCCTCCCCCCCCCAAAAAAAAAAAAAAAAAAAAAAAAAAAAAAAAAAAAAGG
>JBBPCV010023660.1:0-10094 GCA_037974505.1 Plocamopherus tilesii
TCTCTCTCTCTCTCTCTCTCTCTCTCTCTCTCTCTCTCTCTCTCTCTCTCTCTCTCTCTCTCTTTCTCTGTCTGTCTATCTATCTATCTATATCTCCCGCCCTCTCTCCCCCACTCCCACCCCCACCCCTTCAGACGATGCCCTATTCCCTTCCTGACAGCTACGTATCTGTACTGTAGTCGTCTCTGTCCAGCATCGCTGTCGTCCCGCGGTAGTCACACGCGTGTCCACATCTCTTGCTTTCGATGCCGTCGACTTCGTCTTCTTTCTGATCCTGCTGAGCGTTTCCCATAAGAAATCGTATTATCAGGCATGTCCTTCGGATTTTACTGCATTCCTTTCCTTCCATGCCAGAATGGGGGGGGGGGGGGGGGTCCGTGCAAATTGCCAATTACCACCACGCCTCAGCCTGACCAACTTGACACCTGGGTCTGGCTTCCAAGGCCTGCCTTTCGATCAGCAAGACAATCACGGTTAATCATGTCGTTGTTAACCAATTCCTTGACCACTGTAATCGGCCAGTCCTTTTTATTATTTTTTTATTTTGTTATTATTATTATTATTAATATTATTATTATATTATTATTATTATATTATTATTAATATTATTATTATTATTATTATTATTATTGTTATTACCATTTAAATGCAGTCCGTTAGCGAAGGAAGTTTGGGCGTCTCCGGCCGGCCGACTACCCAGCAGTTAATGAAGCGATTCCTTGATTACTGGCGTATCGATCGCTGCCGCGGCTTCGCCGTGGCTTTGCCGTGGCTAACAATTTTCTGGGGAAAACCGGGAATCGTTTCGGAAGCTTGTCTTGTATCTATCTGTATTTAATTTTTGTCAGCAGAGATTACTATATTTGCATAGCAGGAAGATGATCGATGCGGCATGTTTTCCCAAGATGGAGTGCGAGTAGTTCAATAGAGTTCTTTATTTAGAACTCGCTGGCTGGATCTCTCGGCACGTGTCTTTACAAAATTATAAATAAATAAATAAATCAGACATATTATTATTATGTGGCTTCTACGCTGTTTTGTGTTTTTTGAATCCTGGACTTGAGGTACAGAATGCATCAAACGTTTGGAATCATTTGAAATGCGGATTTTTCGGAGATAAAAAAAAAATAAAAAATTATATATATATATATATATATATTGCGGACTGCTAAAATTACTAATGAGGAAGTGTAAGAGAAAATAGATAAGGAGAGAGAAAGAATTGTTTAAAAAAAACCGTGGACAGCTAAAGTTACTATTGAGAAAGAGTAAGAGAAAATAGACAAGGATAGAGAATTGTTAAAAATATCTTGGGCTGCTAAAGTTACTAATGAGAAAGTGTAAGAGAAAATAGACAAGGAGAGTGAAAGAATTGTAAAAAAATACCGTGGACAACTAAAATTACTAATGAAAAAAGTGATGGAGAAAATAGACAAGGAGAGGGAATTGCGTAATATCATCAAGAAACGGCAGTTAAGTTTCCTTGAACATGAGACAAAAAGGACTAGAAAATTTAGTTATTACTTGGTTCATAGAAGGGGGGGAAAAGCTTGTGGAAGAGAGCGCACATTTTCCTGACTTTTTTTAGACAAAGTTCTAGCAGCATCACCACCAACTATTCCTTTACAACAATGGCTGATGAGAGACGGTCATGGAGAAGATTGATCGGCAACGTGCGAACGCGCACACGCCACCCCTGTTGATGATGATGATGATGATGATGATGAGGAGGAGGAGGAGGAGGAGGAGGAGGAGGAGAGAATGAATGTCGATGTCGCTTGTTGCTGAATCGGTCATGTAGCGGGTGTGTTTGTCGCTTGGGTTGCCCTAACAAGGCGTATAACTTTATGATAATGATACATGTATTATATTGACATTCGTACTTACTGTTACGTAGAGTATATCATTATGCTCTCCGAGTCGGCCGTCTTCCTATCTTTCTTGGCAGTATGAAGGCCAAGGTGGCGCGCGCTAGTTCTTGCGCAAGTTTCCTTCCAGCGCCAGGCAAGGCGTAGTAGTTCAGGTGCACCGGCTACCGGAAGTGCCACCACTTTGGACGGCACCTCATTGTTTAACAGTTCCACCTTGGTTCTTTGCCCGGTCCTGGTGAAAGTTTTAAAAGCAGGTTGGCGGGTCGATTGTGGCTATCGTTGAGGATTTATCTCGAAATCGTCGAGAAATCGGAGATGTACATTGTCCTGTATCGCGTGAACGGGCAGATGGAGTCTAGATGACTTCTCAGCCGGAACGAAGACCGCGCCTAATAAATAAATACAATATTTAAGTAACCCATTCGGCCGACGAAAGTGGGGAATGGAGCATTATGAGTATTTCTGCTGAAAATGAAAAGGACAGGTCGTGCTTTTCTCTGTTTGCTTTGTTATGTTTCTGTTTGATGGATTTTTATTTTGTTTTGTTATTTATTTTGTGCTTTTATTATGTATCTATATTATGTGTGTGTGTGTGTGTGTGTGTGTGTGTGTGTGTGTGTGTGTGTGTTTCTGCTGATTTGTTCTTATCAGGCTTTTGAATTATTATTATCAACTCTAAGACATACATCTGTTCACAGTTCGCTGTTTGTCTGGGTCGTCTTCAAAAGTTCAGAAAATCGTTTGAAGAATTTGAACTTCTCTGTAGGGCACACAGATTTAAAGAAAGACTGACATCCAGGCAATTGATCGAACCGATTATCAGTCAACTTGACAGACAGACAGACAAACAGAGAGATCAGAAAAGGTGGTGGGCGGTAAAAGCGCATCCATATTGAAGCCTTCTACCAAGAAGAGAGAAATAGAGAGATGAGGTGAAAATGGTGGATAAATATATAATTAAAAAAACAAAAAAACAAAAAAAAAACCAAACAAACAAACAAACAACAATCAATCCAAACAAAAAAGGAAAAAAAAATAACAAAAAAACAAAGCAAAAAACAACAACAAAACCTACAAGAACAAAAAAGCTTTATAAAACAAGCAAAAAAGGGATAGCTACACACTGATAAAGAGAGAGAAATATCTGCCCGGGGTCATATTTCGCAAGCGGTGCAAACTCATCCAAGCGAATAGATTCGCTGTTTGAAAACTTTGAGCAATCGAACGTTGCGTTTTATTGATTGAAACTAAATACAGCGCGCGCTTTCCACGTCTTTGTCGTTGCGATGCCGCGTGACAATCGGGGCTACAGAGAGCATGTCGTAGCGCTTGGCGAAACACGGCCAAACCAAGGACTACACTATTACACTGCCGCTCTAGTAGTTAGTAGTCCTTGGCGTAGAACCAAAACCTGAACTCGTCCGTCCGGAGTGGGACACGGACACCCGCACAAAGACCACCGTTCGTTGTAGATTGAGGGTATCATCATCAGGTCAAAATTAAAGTGTGGGGTTTATTATTTAGATAAAAAAAAGAAGAAGAAGAAGAAGAAGAAGAAGAAGAAGAAGAAGAAGAAGAAGAAGAAGAAGAGGAATTCGTTTATATACTACTATCATGTCCCTTTCATGAATTCCAGAGCACTAGAACATGACGAGGAGTAATTCCAATTAAGTGTGGTTTATAATAAAGACTGAGATTTAAAAAAAGAAAAAAAATCTACACGTATAAGTATAAAGAAAGAGAAAAATGCATCGGTAACTATGTAAAGAAACGAAAATGGATAAGAAGTTAGTGAAACGTGTACGGGTAAATGAAATGCGAAGCTTGACAACAGCAATAATAGCGGCAGCAACAACAATAGCAGCAGCAGCAACAACAACAACAACAACAACAACAAGTAACAACAAAACAAAAGCAAAAAGAAAAACCTAAAATAAAACGAAAAAAAAAAAGAAGAGTGCGCGCGCACTCACACATACACAAACACACACACACATACACGCACACATCACAAAAAGAGGAAGGAAAACAAATTAATAATTGTTTGTTCAGGAAAACAGGATTTTCATCTGCGGGAAATTTAACCGAGGTCTCACTTGTGACGGGCGAAGATAATTGCCGTTGTAATGAGGAGGATGATACAGGGCTGTCACGATGAGCTAATTAAAACCGTACCGAGCAAACCTTAATGCGCATGTCTGTCAACTGGACACTCGTGATCACTGTTCTTAGAGATTCATCACCACGAACAATTGTCTCTCTCTCTAGGTTGCATCTGGAGTTTCCAGTTGGCAGACGATCTCTCTCCATTTCTGTCTGCCTCCATACATAATGTCATCTCGTATTATTTTCTTGATATTTGTCCACTCCATTATGATTTTATACTTCATTGTCTTCCTCTTCCTGCCTCTCCATCCATCGATCTGAGTAAAGACAAATACGATATTTTCCTCACATATGATATGACCAAAGTGTGTCACCTTCGTTTTCATAATTTGCTTTGAGTAGTGTTGGTAGTCTTGATGTTTTTTCCAAAGCTTTTCTATTTGATATTGTATCTTTCCAACTGTCGTGAACTCACGCACTATGTTAGTATTGGTAGTCAATGTTTCAGGGGAAGAAAAAGAATTGCCCATCTCACCTCTTACTAGGAAACATCTCATAGAAGACCAATGTCTTGTTTGATCAAAACTGTTTGTGACAACCTTTAGAAGACCAATGTCTTGTTTGATCAAAATTGTTTGTGACAACAATAAGCCATACTTGTGTTTTGGGGATTCAAGTCAAATGTTAGAAAATGCTAAAAGTGGTACACATTTTGGCTTGTTGAACGAATTTTGATTTTCCCCTTGAGAAAAATATGCTCCTTCAGAATCAAGAGAAACGTGCATTTTGATGATGTTCAGGTTGGTTTTGAAAAATCTATGGACACATTGTTTTGTTTTGTTTTTTATTGATCCAAGTACATTTTCCTAATAAATTAGAAATCACTCCTAAGATTTAATGGCCCCCTGTGCCTGGATTTCTCTGTCTGTATCTTTGGGAGAGGATAAAGGAATAAATCTAGTGGCTATAATATATTTCTTCTCTTTGCTCATGTCTGTGGTTGGCAGTGTCTGTTCAGGTGTCAAGCTGGAGGCAGCCATTCAGTTGATAAAAAATTTTTTTTTAAACTTGCCAGTACTCAAGACACAAATGAACCCACCTTAAACTGTAAAAGCCAATTATCAGCCCTGCTTATATATATATATATTGAGCCTTGAATATTTATATTCAATTTATATAAGCCTTGAAATCACCTTAATCTGCTTGGAACTTTTACACGAATTACTGTAAAGAAAAAAAAGAAAAGAAAGAAATTAGAGAAAAAGAAAGGTAAAGTTTATTTTGAGCAAGGGTCCACCTTTATTGAACCCTCGCATTTCGAAACCTAGTTTTTTATATTGTTTTTGTCGGGGTCGGGTTGTTGTTTTTTTTGTGTTTTTTGTTTTTGTTTTTTGTTTTTTTGTTTTTTGTTTTTTCTGTTTGTTTGTTTTTTTACAGGGAAGGGAAAGGAGTCGCTTTTCCTGTGAAGATCAAGGAAAACTAAAGAATGCCAACCTCTAGGTTGAAACATTATTGATTTGAAATTTTCTTCACACAGATGCTGAGCAGCTAGTGCGACGTCGACAAAGGCAGCAGTCTCGCTACCAGCAGATGCAAAATCGGCAGCACCATCATGAGCAGCACCAGTCACCAATCCCAGACATTCAGCCTTGCTCATCTACATCAGATGCTTTGTACCTTGACAGGTCTATATCGTACTCACCTTGTTCCATTGAAAACAACTGTCAGAACGGTTTTGACAGCATGAGCTTGAATCCGTCATCGTCCTCATCATCTGATGGCTATTTCCCACTGGCGTGCCAAGCTCGGAACTCCATATCACCTCCCCGTTCCTCTTTTTGTCAGCATACGAACCCCCTGCAGCCGCCCGTCAACGCACAATCCTCGGTCCCACTGTCAACCACTCCTTCTCACATTCAATATCCGTCGCACTACTTTCCGTCAAACGGGCCTGTTCCGTCAAAAATTCCGAAACTGCAATTTTCTGGGGAAAGTAAAATCCCATTCTCAGGAGAGGCTAGAATCACGCCGTTCATTCATCAGACCCAAGGCGAAGAGCCCTCGTCTTCCATCAGTCACAGTGATTTCAAAGACATCAGTCTCATGGAAATCAAACAGGAGAAAGAGGAGGAGGAGCGAGACCTTCCTATTCCCCTCACTCCATATCTCAAGGACTGCCTGGACAATCTGGAGAAGCTGTACACGGACATTTTCGACGAAACGTACAAACCAGAGCATGCCCAAAAGATGACAAACAACCCCAAATCAGGTGACCAGCTCTACAACATGACAGAGGTGTTTATACGACGGCTCATCCGTTTTGCCCGACATATACCAGAATTTAAGAGTCTGACTCAGCACGATCAGATTCATCTGTTAAAGGTGAGTCTATGATTTTGAAATTTCCAGTGTTAAATTGCTCTCACTGTCGATGGGACTGGCCAGTATTTAAGGGACCATTCAGGAGCATAGCCGCCTGTTATAATCTTGAGCTTGAGACTGACCTGGGTCTGCCTATCTGCCATTTCATTCTATCGTTCCGTTTCTTTCTATCTGCCATTTCATTCTATCGCTCATTTCTTTCTATCAGCCATGTCATTCAATCATTCATTTCTTTCTATCTGCCATTTCATTCTATCATTTATTTCTATCTATCTGCCATTTCATTCTATCATTCATTTCTATCTATTTGCCATTTCATTCTATCATTTATTTTCATCTATCTGCCATTTCATTCTATCATTTATTTTCATCTATCTGCCATTTCATTCTATCATTTATTTTTATCTGTCTGCCATTTCATTCTATCATTCATTTCTTTCTATCTGCCATTTCATTCTATCATTTATTTTCATCTATCTACCATTTCATTCTATCATTTATTTTCATCTATCTACCATTTCATTCTATCATTTATTTTCATCTATCTGCCATTTCATTCTATCATTCATTTCTATCTATCTGCCATTTCATTCTATCATTCATTCCTATCTATCTGTCATTTCCTTCTATCATTCATTTCTATCTATCTGTCATTTCATTCTATCATTCATTTCTATCTATCTGCCATTTCATTCTATCATTCATTTCTATCTATCTGTCATTTCATTCTATCATTCATTTCTATCTATCTGCCATTTCATTCTGTCATTCATTTCTATCCATCTGCCATTTCATTCTATCTTCCATTTCTATCTATCTTCCATTTCATTCTGTCATTCATTTCTATCTATCTGCCATTTCATTCTATCATTCATTTCTATCTATCTGCCATTTCATTCTATCATTCATTTCTATCTATCTGCCATTTCATTCTATCATTTATTCTTATCTATCTTCCATTTCTATCTATCTTCCATTTCATTCTATCATTCATTTTCATCTATCTGCCATTTCATTCTATCATTTATTTTCTTCTATCTGCCATTTCATTCTATCATTTATTCAAGGCACTTTTTGTTTTGCAATATTAAATTTATACCATCATCATTCTGTGCTAAATTTCATGTCTGTTTCCCTCCCCAGGGTGGAATCATGGAAATGTTTGTGATGCGATCAGTAATGAGCTTTGATGCTCAGAACGCCTCATGGAAATTCAAAATTGCTGAGAACAAAGGCGACGGAGCAGAGACCTCAGAGGGAAAGGTGAACCCATCCGTCATCAAATTGTTGGGCTCCAGCATGTATAAAAGTCATATGACGTTCGTTATGGAGATGCAGGCGATCTCCAGCAAAGACCGGATGACACTCATGCTCCTCTTCATCATAGAGCTCTTCTCACCCGACAGGCCACACTTGCAAAACAGGGACGTGGTGGTCCAAGGACAGGAGCGCCACTCCAACTGGCTGAGAGCTCATCTCGAATCCTTGCATCCCATCTCCAAGGCCAACCTGTTGTATGCCAAACTCATGGAAAAGCTCCTGGACCTGCGTGACATCGGGGAGGCCAGCTGCAAACTGGTGATGCATATAGACATCACCAAGCTAGAGCCACTCTTACTGGAGATCTTTGATTTGAATTATTGAAAAGAACTTCTCCTCAAAGTTTAACTGACGCGATGGGGGCAAGGAAGTGAAGCCCTATTCAAAATGGAAACATGAAGTAAAACAAAAACAGAAAACTAAACAAAACATAACGAAACAAAAGCAAACAACATAAAACGAAAAAAAAAAAAAATGGCTGGGGGCAAAATTGGACGTGTTTGAATCTGTTTGCAATGTAATTTGTTGGCTTTTCTGTTCATTGTTCTTTCTTGGAAGTTGTTTCCCCCTGATGGTTGCCATTGGATGCTGCAGTTGATTCCGCGATGGCATACTTACAGTCACAGCACACAAAGCTAAACTAGTTACCTCCTCCTCAAGATACACTTATGTATCCGTAATACATAAATTGTGGTTCTAATGGAAAAAACACTCGAGCTGGCAAAAAACCCTGCTCCTGGATTATGAATTTCTCATGTTATCTCAAACTTACTTTTTCATCAACATGCATTTGGATCTGTAGTATGATGTGAACTAACTCATTAACTTTATTGTTTTACTCTATGCTGTTTTTTTCCATTTCATTGATTGCTGTACGATGGAGATAGGGAGTTTTTGTTCTCACCATGTGGCTTTTCAATATGAGACGGGAGAGAAACACATCATGAAAAATTCTATTTATAAAAAGCTTATATATATATATACTAGATACTTTTTTTTTCCCTTTGGTCTTATTACTTGGTGTAAAGAAAGTGAAAATGTGTTGAGGAACTGTAGCAAAATCAATTTTACTTCATTTATGTGTGAACCAAGAGAGCTTTGGCTCAGACAGAATTCATTCAAGCTTGTGAAGATGATTTATCACAGTACATACAGTTTGTCCAGTGATGCATGCTGTCATAAAACATAAACATAAACATATTATAGAAGTGCAGTTATCTGTGGCTAAAATCCCCAGCATTAGCATCCAAGCCTAGCACCTCAGTCCATCTAAACTCAACCTTTTCAGGATACTAAATTTTTTTCCCTTTATAAATTACCTCCAGTTTCCCGCCAGATCAGCCTAATATCCCACTTTGGTGAAAAAGTAAAGTCGAAAGCAGATCATTATTTAGTTGTAATTTTTTTCTTCTTTTATTTTCACAAAAGTAAAAACAACAACAACAACAACAACAAAAAACAAAAAAAAAAAACCAACCCCAAAACTGCATGTCCTGTTGAGAATACTTGTTTTCATAGTAATCATACAGATGGCAATCATAGACTGATGGGTGGGTCTATGCTTTGGTCATTCATAATGAGACCATTATAATAATAATAATAATAACAAATAATTTCTGTATAGTGCTATAGTACACAGTACAAAAGAAATGGACAATGGAGAGGTAAAAATATGCATTTGATGTTAAAAAGGTCAGATATAAAATAGGAAGTTTGAAACGGAATTTGAAATCGTAATGACGATTGGTGTTGTTCATCCAAATGAAAGAGTTCGCTCTTCACTGTCTGGCATGTCATTGGTCTGAACTTTGCCGTCCGGTCAACAGCTCCTTGATGGAGTTTATATGTGACTTAATGATGGCAATGCAGTATGTGTCTCTCATTGCATGACTAGTTGGTGATGTGTTGACAACTAAGGATGTACAGGATTTTCATCGGCACACTGTTATAGAAAGTTAAGGACATAAGGAACATTTTTGTTGTGGTCATTCCTCTGTTGACTAATGAGCAATCTTTTCTGGAAAAGGCTATTGGTTTCATTATTGCTTGAGCAATAATGAATTAGACATGTTTATCTAGTCCAGGTGTCATGTTTGATTGATTCGACCACAAAGGAGCTAAAATAAACTGAGATATGCTTTGATCAGTTATTTCCACTGCCTAATTTTTGCCTAATACCCCATTGCCCACTTAAGATCACACTTTTCCATTTTGCAAGGGATAGGAGGTTAACTAGAGTCTGCTGTATTCTGTCATTGCTCTTATCTTCTTTGGGGCAAGTGAGATGACTCAGATAGATTGAATATTTCCACCCTCCCTACCTACCCACCTACTCCCTCCATCCCCACTCTCTCTCTCTCTCTCTCTCTCTCTCTCTCTCTCTCTCTCTCTCTCTCTCTCTCTCTCTCTCTCTCT
>JBBPCV010023771.1:0-10094 GCA_037974505.1 Plocamopherus tilesii
AATACTAGCTTTTAATGGCGCGTTGACAATAATACTCAGTTGACTGAGTCTGTCAGCTTTTATGAAGAAGAAGAAGAGAGTGTCTACTCTGTGTCTTGAGACATGAATTGAAATTGAAAATGCTCCTCATCTCAATGGCTTTTCATTGGCTTGACAAGATCCCTTGTGGGCATTGAAATATCATACTGCACAGGAAATATATATTTTATTCAAAGTGTCTCTGTGTCACAACCGTTGAGATACGGATTAAAAACACTCCATGTCTCAATGGCTTTTCATTTTGGCTGATCCCCTTTGGGCATTGGACATATCATACTGTGCAGGATAAATTGATATTTTATTAAGCCTATATTTAAAAATATAAATGTACGCTAGATATAGATAATAGATCTAGAATCTAGATTATATGGTTCTAGAGGTCTAGATGTATTTGTATTATATAGTTTTAAATTAGATCTTTTAGATCTAGAGCTAGATCTAGATCTCAGATAAATTTCTAGAAAAATTGCGATGCAATAGAGTAAAAGGGAACTTCTAGGAAGATATGTTTTAATTTATCAGAGTATGCTAAATTTGCCCAAAATCTACACAAAGAAGCTGATTAAAAGTAAAAGATGTGAAAATGATTAAATGAGTTATAATGAGATTTCAGATGTCATTTGTAAAATTTCTAGAGTTCAGTCCCCTGATTTCGCTGGTGAGAACAGCCAAATCAAAGAAGTGCTGAAAATCGAGTCGAGAGGTGAAGTCAAGAGTCGAAGCTATCGTTTGTAATTTGCAACGACTCGCAGTGATCTTATTCCTGCTCTTTTATTACTTACTATCATTGATATATACATACATATATATATATATAGGAAGGGATTATTGTGGCTGCATCTATTATTCCTGTCCACCATGGCCTCAAAATCCATCCCACAACAGCAGCTAAGAAAGAGACAAGAGACATTGTAGAAATAGAAAGGGAAGGCTGCTGAATTGTGCTAAGCTAGCGTTTCGAAAAATAATGTTCCTGACCCGGGAGTGTTGCTAATTTTAATGAAACTAGGGTCATTAGGGTCATCATGAAAATGTCAGTCACTGTCAATCGGCCACTTGCTTGATAGTGAAGCTTCAAAGTTGGTTTGAAGTTAGGGCTTTCAAATTTCATGTCTAGAATCAGAAGTACACCAAGTACTTTATACTAGAAGGCCTTTTGTTTCAGTATTGTCGATCGTATAGCAATGGCATTGCTATGCCTGGGGTTGTATGATGAGTGCCCAGCCATACTCTCTTCCTCTCTGATCTTCCCCTCTGATTTTGCCTCTTTGAATTGAACTCAGAGTTCTGAACGAGTCAATAAGTCCGAGCTAGAAAAGGTTTTAGGGGTGAATGGGTTTGAGAGAATTGTTGATAGTAATTTGACTTTTTCCAAGGTGGCGACCAATATGGCCTACTCTTTTTGATTTTAACCACTGAGGGTTCTTTTACATGCGCAAAGGCACATGGGACCTCTTACTTTATCGTCTGTTTCTGATGGCACAAGGCACTCAGTTATCCTGCCTACCACAGACAGGGAGGGGGAAAAACCTGAAAAACTCAAATGTTAATTCAAGCCTGCACAGCCAGGAACGAACTCGTGACCTTTGGCTTGGTGGTCGATTGCCCTAACCACTGAGCTATCCGTGCTCTTCATACACTATACGTCTTCATTTAATGGGGGTTCGGGTGGAAAAGGGCAATGTCAATAATCCCTGAACTAGCCTAGATCGGAAGTAGATCAAGTCTCCTCACCGAAGGCCAGCTCAGAATAATGACCTCGCGTGTTTTCAGCCTGCTGAGAATAATCATAGCGTTCTTTATTCATTTTTATTGTTAAACCAAATATTTACAGCAAACAAGAGTTAGGTTGTATACATGATGAAAACCTTGCATTTGATTACTAACATAACTTTACAATATATATTATATGTATTGTTGTTTTGTTTTTCAGGTAAATCTTGAACTCAGCTGTGATATAATTTGAAAATGGAAGGCAAGCATTTTACAGAAAAAAATGAATCAGAAGTTGCACAGAAGAAGCAAGAACAGGTAGGAGATTCTAGAGGAACTTTTTGTAGATGTAGACAAGGAAATCTGTGGTAGTGTTTTTTGTGTGTGTTTTTCACTTTTATTTGTTGTTTTTTTTTTTGTATTTGTTGTGTTTTTTAGGGTTTGTTTTTTTTACGTTCTTTTCTTTTTATCATGTATCATATAATATTTTCTTAGATCTACTTTTATAATAAGAAAAGAGAAAATGTGAAAGGTGGATAGTGTTTGGGGTAAAAGAATAATACAAAGGATAAATTCAATGAATGTGAGCATATAAAGTTTTATGTTGTTTTTGACACTATCATTTACATCATTTGCCATCATGTGGTTTTCTTTATAGGAATTATATTATTAAGAATATTATGTAACTGAATTTTGAACATTGAAATATATTTGTTGTGATGTGGGAATTATTGTGCTTTTCCTTTTCTTTTTTTTCCACCTACCTGTAGGACCAATCATTGCATACAATTCTGTCAGAAATTTGATCTGAAACAAATGCCAATGCAACATTTTGTTTTATTAGATAATTTTCTATTTATATAATATATAATTATTTGTTCTTAAGAGTACTTCCCTGGTTTACAAAAAAGCATTTACTGAATTCTGATTCAATATTTCAGATTTTTTTTTTTTTAATACAAATTTTCTCTTTTTGCTCTTCCCAGATTCTCCAAGAGCCATACCAATACATCTGCCAAATTCCTGGAAAGCAGATCAGATCAAAATTGGCAGCTGTAAGGCAGAACTCTTTACTCATTGTATTAAATGGATTCAGTAATTGAAATGTTATTACAGTCTTGTATAATTTAACAAATTAAAAAAAAAAAAGTTCACAAATGAATAAAATCAGATCCAGAATTTTGTTCACATGTATCATTTTCTTAACAATGAATGGATGTTGCTTAAAAATATTACCTTAGCCCATACATTTTATTTTAGTTCTTGACAGAATTTAAACTTTTTAAACCGTATAATCTGTGTGATAACGGAACAATTCAAGAGTATTTGATACCACATGTAAATGTAAGTTAAAGTGTTTATATGAGAGAAAATCATCAGATAAAGAAAAGACAGCACATAAGAAAGTTTAAGCACTTACTCATTCAACATAAATAAATATCTGCAGTCTGTAGATCCTTCTGTACCATAGCTTCCAGACCACACTTAATCCTAAAAATAGGCCAAATAATTCTTCAAGTATATTGTTTTCTGTCATCGGGAGCCTCTTGTCAGTCTCCTCAACTTGACATTGACAGGTGTTATTTTGCATACATAATAATGTATGCTCACTGTGCTTAATAGGAGTGCAGATAGCTCTGTGGTTAGGGCACTCAACCAGCAAGTGGGTCATCGGTTCCTGGCTGTGCAGGCTTGAATTTAATCCATGTTTTTCGTGTTTTTTGTCTTTGTTTTGTTTGTTTTGTTTTGTGTTATTTTTTGTTGCTTGCTGTTTGTTGTTTTTGTTTTGTTTTTATTTTTTGTTTTTGTTTTTTCAGGGGGGGGGATTTTTGTTGTCGTTGTTTTATTCTTTTTCCTTCTGTCTGAAATTGTAATGGTGTCATTCTTCAAATTGAGGAAGAATATTTTAATATTCATCCATTAATGTTCCAAATCTATGCATTTCATTCATTAAGATATGGGATGAGGATGCATAAATTTTAAGATTTTCAAGGACCATTATTAAGGCATTGAAAAGAAAATTACATTCCCATTTAAATTGCTCACAAATGCCTGTTATTGTTGTTATGGCCTGGAATAATACTTCATAGAGTCACTATTCAAAATATTGATTGAAATATAATAATAAATTGTGTCATTGATGTTTAAAATCTCTGCATTTCATTCATTAAGACATGGGATGGAGATAAATAAATTTAAAGATCATTAATGAATCTTTTATAGTCAAGAAATTTTAAAAAAACTGCCCACCCTCTAAAATTACATATGAACTGCCATTGTTGGTCATAGCTCTAACTGACAATCTAATTTTACATCCTATGTATTGTTTTTGCAGGTACATCCGTGTATCATTTCATATTATTGAGCTTTGTTTTGCTGTGTTGTGTTGTTTTGGGTGCTGGATGAGTATTTTATTGGCGGTTTTTTATCTGGGTGTGGGGGATGGGTAGGGATGGGGGAAGGACAGCAAGGGAGGACACAGGGCAATGAGAGGATGTTCATCTTTGAAGGTCTTTAAGGCAACTGAAGGGAACTTTTTTTCTTTTAAGGGATGAAAGGTTTGTTTGGTTTTTTTTAGGTGGACAATGTTGTTGGTGTGGTGATTTTGTTGCCTGGTGGAGGGTTGTTTATTATTTTGGGTTCGTTTGGGATGGGAGGGGGGGTTGTTTGTGAATTGGAGGTGTGCGTGTGTGTGTGTGTGTGTAGGGGTGGATTGGGGGGAAGGGGCGGGGTGCTGTTTCTTGTTCATGATGTATATCTTGTTTTTGGAAGGTTTTTTTTTTGTTTTTTGTTTTTTGGTGGGGGAGTGAGGAGGACAGTGGGGATTGGGGGAAGGATGGGAGAGTTATCGATGTGGGGAGTGTCAGGGGTGATTGAATCGTGTTCTGAATCTTTGCAGATTTTTTTATCCATTTTGTTATGATGTTATACTAGTGGATCAGTTTTTAGAAGATGTTTTATTGGATGTAGAGGTACCAAGGGGGCAGGATGCTTTTTCTTTTTCTTTTTACTTTTGAATAAATGCTATATTTACCCTAGTTGTATGTGTGTGCCTACATAGTTAAGGAAAATTTAATGTAATTAATGTAATCATTTCACAAGATTGAAGGAGACAAGAATCAGCATGCAACATCTTTTAATTACATGATAGAAATAAAGTTTTGAAACTTAGTAATGCATTAAATAATACATTATAATGTATTATACTAAATTGACTTATATTATGTATTAGATCTCCTTTGTCCAGCTCTTTATGACAATAAATATAAAATTTTTATGAAATATTTTATTTTAAATTAAGCTCATCATCATTTTTTTGTTTTTTGTTTTGTTTTTGTTTTTTACATTTTGTTTTGTTTTTGTTGTGATTTTGTTTTTTTAGAGATTAGAAGGCATATGACTATCTTTTCCCCTTTCATTTTAATTTTGCAAGGTCGCACTTGAGGGATGTGTGAGGATGATGAGGGAGTTAGAAATTGTTATGCTAATTTTCAGTTGCTTTTCATGTAATACATAATTGTATTGATTTACCATTTCCTTTCAATTCAATCTTTGTGAAATATAATGAAATATATAATCACTCCCCCCCCCCTACCCCCACCAGCTCCACAACCTCTTATCCTTATTCTAGTATTCTATTTCTCTTTCTTTTTGTCTCTACACCAGCTAACTGGCCTAATCCACGACATTGGCAAGATAATGACTGTCTGGGGCGAACCACAATGGGCCACTGTTGGGGACACCTTCGTTGTCGGATGTGCACCAGTACCAGAAATAGTGTTTGGCGTGGAGAGTTTTGTTGATAACCCAGATTTGAAGGACCCCCGCTACAACACCAAATATGGCATCTACTCACCCAACTGTGGCCTGGACAACGTACTCATGTCTTGGGGCCATGATGAATACCTGTACCAGGTGTTACAGGTGAGTAACTGACTTTTGTCCTCAAATTTTGACTGTATTGAGACTTAATCAGAATCTGAATGTATGAGATTTGAGAGGATTTACAGGTTCGTAGATACTAATTATAGTTACAATTTCAAAGAAAGATAATGTTGAGACAGCGCAACGGAACCAATCCAGAGATTTAAAGATCCAATCATTCAAATTCTGTCTTTAATCTCGTATCCATCTATCAGTCTGTCTGTCTGTTTGTCTATCTATCTGTCTATCTATCTATTTATCTCTCTATTTATCTATCTATTTATCTATCTATCTATCTATCTATCTATCTTATCTATCTATCCATCTATCTGTCTATCTGACTATTTACCTATCTACCTATCTGTCTATCTACATACTTACCAATCCATTAACCCATTTACCTTTTCGTTCACTTACTTACCTACCTAATTTATGTATTTTGTGTTAATCTATAATTATTTATAATGATTTAAATAATTCAATGTATTTATGTGTAATGAATGATATTTGCATGTAATGATTCGTCGCATGTTTCTGTCTTCAATGATCAAACAAATTTCCTTGTAAGAGGACAAATAAAGTTTATCTTATCTTATCTATCTTATCTTATCTGGTACATTATTCTGGTAAAAATAAAGCCAAGTATCTTACTCTCTCTGATAAAATTATGACCTGTAAAATTTATATCTGAACATTTATTTTATTATATGAGAGAGCTTTATGAATGGATGATTTTATTTGGTTTTGTCTGGATGTCAACGGCTCGTTGGTAGTCTTCTATGGCATCATTCTGTCTCCCGAGTTTGCCTCTAACATGTGAACGGCGTTTTAGCATCAAAGGATCATCAGGTTTCAATGTTAGAGCTGGAAAATAAATAAAAAGGAAACTTGTTAGGTCATGAGCTTGACTTTAAGTCCTTTTAAGCTGTGTTCCCAGTAATTTGGAATGCAAAATACGAAATGTATTTTTTAACATTAAAAACTACCCCTACAACACTGGCATTTTGTTGAGGGAATAAACACTTACACTTATTTTTTGAAAAGGTAGATAGATTGAGCATTTTCATAAACTATTACCTTTAGATGATCATAAAAAGGATGTAAAATTCAAGATATAAATGATATGAAATTATGGTAATTTTGGGCCTAAAGCAGGGCTGGGAAAGATCTACTATTATTAATACAGTAGTCTCTGCCTAAGTGCATGCCCCTTAGAAATAAAAAAAAAAACAAGGCTCTTGGGCGGACTGGGCTCTTAGGCAGACCTCAGTGGATAAACCTATGTACATGCAACTCTAAATTAAATAAAATTTCAATTTACTAGACACGTTTATCTATCCTATTAGAATGAATAGCCAATCAAATGCAGTTAAGTACTACATACACTGTATCACATGTCATCAATGGAAAGCTAAATTTTGTAGATCTGTCAGTGTAAAGTTTATAAGAGTAAAGAGGCGGGACAAATTTAGACCAATGGCTGTGGAAGTGCTGTGATTAGTTGAGGGAAAAATTATCAACCAGCCTATCAATGTTGCACAATAGAATCGAGTGATTTTGATATCCTTGTTACATAATGCTACGTAATCCGGGTAGACCAGACATAGCGACCATTTGTTGACGCAATCCCCAGACAGCTGGCATGAGCAAAGGCATGACTGATAAAAATGACTTGTCCATTTAGTGTGGTTTTCAAAGGTGTATGAAGTCTATAATCCTTCTGACATTGCAGTCCCACATGATATCTAAACAGTGCATAAGATCAAAGGTCTAACAAAACACATGTTTGCTGGCCTATCAATCTAGTGCATAATACGTGTCATCCAGACCAGCTTACACAGGGAACATAGCCAAGGTGTCATTAAGCTACACAGTCCTAAAATTGTTCATTGAGATGATGAACTTTGCAAATGAAGTTAAACATAAAAGTTGACTGAAATACTGAAATAATGTGAGTGTGTTGACCAAACTGGGCTCTTAGGCAAAGTGAGCCATGCTGTTAGGTGGTGTTTTTACCTAGAAAAACATTCCATGACCTGTAAAAAAGGGGCTCTTAGACAGACTGGGTTATTAGGTTGCCTGCTCTTTGTTAGAGACTACTGTATTACTGCACTGTCAGCTCAAAATCATAATCCATGAGTGGCTCACGGTGCACAGCATTTTGTTATACTCAATAGGCTACACAACGATGATACTGATACACATGAAGTGTGTTGTCCTATCTTCTGTGAGTGTAAACTTCTTCTTACTTTATTTGACTATCAAATTAGCTTACATCATGCTGTCAAACAATACTATTTGGTTCCCTGAGTTGACTTTAATGCAGATGGCATTTGAATTGAAATCCAATAAGATAATACAGTGGAGTCCACTTTTAACGAGTCCTGAAATAATGAGAAGTCTGTAATAAAGACACTTAAAGACAAATAAAATATTGCTATATTGAAAAAATTAAAGACAAATAAAATATTGCTATATTGCAATCAGAGAGATACGTAAGTCTGTTATAGCGGAATATTGCTGCTGCCATGCACAGCGCATAGTAATAGTAGGCCATAAAACGTTGCCAAGAAGCTTGTTGGTGATCTAGGCCTAGTGAAACAAAGAATGGAAAAGCCTACATATGCCAACAATGAAAGCCGGAATGAATGAGGGATGAAGATTGTTGCTGCTGCTGTTACTGCTGTGCACAGTAATAGTAATAGTAGGCCAATAAAACGTGGCCAAGAAACGTCTTGGTGATAGAGGCCTAGTGAAACAAAGAATGGGAGGGCATACGTGTGGCAACAATGAAAGCTGGAGTGAATGAGGAGGGGGGAGACGGAGGGAGGTTGTGGCAAGCACAGACAAGCAGAATGTGCTTCCCATGCCTCTCACTTCTCCGACTAGGTCTACTTTATCATTTCCCTTGAATTTATCACCGGATCCCTTATACTTATAATAGTTATAATGTGAATCCTGCTATAACAGCTTTTTCACACCGGACCCTTCCCTCTCGCTATAACAGGATTCCACTGTACTTTGTCAAGTAAAGCCAGGCACACGGTTCTGTAACTTCACTCGTTGACTTCATAGACTTTAGAAATAATTGAAAATGCCAGGAGGCTGGTATCATTGACAGACCAGACAGAGTCCCAGTTGATATCAACATCAACTACAGTCGTTCGACGCATCTCATTCCAAAATTTAATCTCCAGTAACCTTAAAATTCTGTCCAATGTATTATTCAGGAGACAAAAATCAATACCTTTTTCTTTAGGAAGGAGATTTCCTGAACACCAAACACGATAGTATTATGAGAATATATAATGTAAGATTAAGAACACTTCATCATGATGCATATGGAATGGGGTGATTTTTTAAATATGTTTATGAATTTCCTATGCTTGGACGGACCTATCAAATTTAGATGTGTAAAAGGAGCTCTTTTTGAGTTGAGTGAACAATTTTGGGACTGAAAAATGAACCCCTTCAGTTTTGCTTTATAATTTATCCTTTTTTTTCTCTTTTTTCTGACAACTCTACAAAATGCAGAAGAAAAAAAAAAAAACTGTGTTAAAGTGGATACTCTCAACAGTTTCATTTTCTGCTGTTTATATGGAATTTTATAATTGTATTGTATTTGTATTTGCATGGGCTTTCTTTTTCTTCTCCTTAGTAATTTAATTATTATCAAAATGCCCAGTAAGTACAAACAGTCAAACAGAGAGCTATTCTCTTATAGAATGACATGACCAGTTGAAGCGCAAAAATCACTAAAAACAGTAAAATAACGCATTGAGAGGCTAAGTTTACAAAATGCACTGACTCATGCACAATGATAAAAGCCAAAAGGTTGCGCACTAACCCAATGCCACTTCATAAATCATAAGACAAATATTCACTATTCGTCAATCTCAAATCCACATTCACTATTCATCCAAGTCACAAAAACATAAGACTACAATTGTTGTTTTTATTTTGATGGAGACGTTTAATCTTTTGACCAAAACATGCTGACTAAATTTATAGACCTCTTGAAAGATCTATACCTTCATGTATTATCGCATAGGAGGAGCATTAATTCATAGATTAAGAAAAAACAAAACAAAAACAAGACAAATTTTTAATACAATAATTTTGCACAACCATGCTAAATAGAAGAGAAAATAATGAGGTTAGAAACATTCTGAACATGAAATGATGTCATGGATAACCATAATTAGCTTTATGACTGAAAACTAAAACAAACAACGACAAAAAAAACCCAAACAAACTACTGTATTTCGTATTAAAATTTAAATTCATTTTATGAGATCTTCACTGTCTTTACAGACTTGCCTACTTTAAAATTTGAAAATCAGTAACAATTAGCTTTTTTTTTTCAGTAACACATGATACAATTCCGTAACATAGTACTTACTGTGATAATACGGTAT
>JBBPCV010023882.1:0-10092 GCA_037974505.1 Plocamopherus tilesii
CCAAAAAAACAAAAAACAAAACAAAAAACCAACCACAAAAAACAACCAAAAAAACCCCAAAAAAAACAAACAAAAGAGTTTCCTTTGTAGTATAATGAGTTGTAATGCTAAGGAAGTGTTAAAATGGCCGTACAGAAACATGTTAGTGTTAGCAAATGGCGGTGAGCAATGGGAAGGCATGGAACCAGTAACATAACACGTATGAGGTGAGAGTTAAAAATTTATTGCACATTGCATGGCTAGAATAGACAGTGAGCTAAAGCTGCATCTATATATGTTCAAAAAAATTTCGTTGATAAAAATACATCATGTATCAAAGAACACAAGCAGATGCCACTAAATGCCTCTCAAACATAAAGCCTGGTATTCTCATGAATTACAACAAATTCAGTAAAATGTTTATGTGTAAATATATTATGTGAAACTAAGTTCACATTCAACACCCTTTCTGAAACATTACACAGAGCATTTCATTTTTTTTCACATGGACATAAGATATCTCTAGAAAAAAAAAGAAGTAAATGATTACTATTTTCACTGATTCACATCCTCAGAAAAGCACTATAAAAAGTCAATACACAAATTTCATATTGTGAATATTATTGTCTGGCAAATATGATCCCAATGAAAAAACATTAATAAGTGATCATCTACTATTATCAAAGTTTGGTTGGTCAATGTTTTATTGGTCAATTAGAGGTGTCTTTGTTAAGGAAACAACCACCAAACCGGACTGTAGGTGAGTAGACATGTTTTCAGCCCCAAAAAAACCAAACCCAACAAACCAAAGAATTAAAAAAAATAGCAAAAAAAAAAAAAAAAAAAAAAAAAAAACTCCAACATTTTCCTGGACATTCACAAGGGATCAGTATAATTATGGTGTTTAGTTTACCACATGCACCAAAAATACTTATGAGGAATGAATTAACTACAATGATTGTAGTGAAAAACAAAATAACATACACTATTATCAATAACTAAAGTATGTTTTTAAAATCATTGGGGGGAAATGACTAGACTTGGACCTTTACTTGATTTCTAAAACAAAAGAAAATGGTCAGTTGCGAACACCAATGGTGATGATTCTACGAGCAACATAGGCAACAAAATACTGAAATCTGATAAATGTATCATGATGAATATGATATGACTCCCATGTTGATATATTATAATAATAAAGTCTCATTAAATGAACATCTGTTAACAAAGCCATAAAATGCTTATTCTGTTATTGAAATAACACAACACAATATGCTGTATAATTTTTTCTTTTAATCTAAATACTTCAAATCAATCTGGAATAAGATATATTGGATTCCATAATATTCACAAACCATGCTCTAGAACTAACATTGAATATTTTTACCAATTCTAAGTTATTTTACTTGATTAATAGCTCAGTTGCCCATTTTACATGTCTAAAATAGTCAAGGATATCATGATCATATCCTACCAGACTTGATGTAAAACTGAGACTGAGATCACAGCAATCACCATCCATTTGAAGGGGGAAAATGTTTTTTCGCCCTAAAGCAAATTTTGAAGATAAGTATTTTAAGTGTAAAAGTCTCTAGATCTAATTTCAAATACATTGATGTACAGGACAGTAATTGTTCATGAATAAAGCATCATGTAAAGAAGTTCTATATACACTATTTATTAGCAAACAAATATTTTCAATATTATCAAAGTTGAAAGCATCTTTCCTCAGATTGACTGCAGTACTGGAGTAGACATTATTAGATTCATATGGATATGAGCTTATTACGATAATCTAAAAACAAATGTTCATGAATGGACGAAAATTATAAAATCAAGATACCCTGTAGTACTTTCAGTTAAAAACAAACAATTCGCTTGATGCGACATCTCTAGATAAAAAAATTAAGGAGTGTAAAATGTATATTCTGAGGCCTTTATAGTCATTAATACTGCTCATAACATTAAGTAGGCATATAAAAAGAATGAATTGTCAAGAAGAGTTCATCGGCAGGTGACAAATGAATGTGAATTCAAGAAGGCCAATAAAACTAATTCAAGGTAATTAACAATTATCTAAAATTATAAGCTTAAAGCCTAAAGTGTCACCTCAAAGATAATTAAAAACAATTATATAAAATTAGTTTTTGTTCTCAAAATTTAACTTTATGGTATTTGAATTTGGGCTTTAATCTCTTTTTTCCATCTGTAAAATGTGCGAGCAGATACTCCTGGGAAAATCCTGGAAAATTCTTGTGAGTCAACATCTGGATTGTCTTTCACAAATAAATATTCTGCCCTGCTCATTTTTTTCTGTCTCTGTGAAGAAAAAATCTCATCATCTTCCTTACTACCTATTTGACCTGAGTTCCAATTGAGTGAACTAGAAGAGTGACTTGACCTCGTGTTTCCAATATCTTGCTTAAAATTTGAAGACAATAGGGGCATCTGATTTTTATTGGTAGACATAACCATTAAAGCCGACAAGGATTTGTTATCTGATATAAGACGCTTATATCCTGCTGTAGTAAGGTCATCAATATCATGCTCATTTTTCAATGGAGATTTGATTTCTGGTGACGAGGAACATAAATCCTTCACTGATATATTTGTTGATAATGGGTTCAACAACTTATTGACATTACTGCCAGCTAAATTGCCCTGTTTCAAAATGCCAGTCTTGTACAAACCATTGAAACGGATGTTGTTGTTGTCGGCATCGTTTTCCAGATGTGACTTGCATAATGATTCTTCAAATGATTGATCATTGTCTGAATGTGAAGATAAAGTTTCATGCTCATGAGTAGATTTTTCATTACACTCTAAGAGTTTGTCGTGATCTGGGTGATGTCCAGGAGTCCATCTTGTGTAAAGAGAAACATCTGATTCCGCAAACTTGGTTAGCTTGCTCAGAGATGATTCTACAGAAGCACCTTCATTTTCTTTTTCATAACCAATTGAACCCTGTGTACTTGACCTTACTTGTGAAGAAATTGACTGTGTCTCACCAGGGTCATTATGACAAAATGCATCCTCTTCCTTAGAGCTAGATAATTTTTGTTTTACATAGTCTGCCTCAACAACAAAATTATCTTTCATACCTTTACCTGACCTTTCTTCAGTCCCACTCACAGGTGCCACCTCATTGCCTTCGGCTAATGAAGGGGAAGAATACTGAGGCTTTTGTTTCCAAGATTCAAAAACTGTTTCTCTGACATCTTCAAAGACTTTATGAAAATCCTCAAATGTCAAACCTGGGTTGTCTTTTATAAAAGCAATTTGATCTGAAATCTTCAACATCCACTGCTTAAAGTATGATTTAGATATTTTAGGGTATCTGCAGGAAAAAACATCATAAGTGACATAGGGATATCTTTGACAATAGTACATTGCATCCTTAATATTGTCATAATTATCAGAATTGTCAGAGGTTCCTAATGTGTCAATAAAATCTTGACTCTCAGTGCCAATCGCAGATATTTCCTCTGGTGTGAGACTTTTCCATTTTTTAAAAACATCTTCTCCTATATCAGTAATTGCTGAACTAAATTCTTCATAATTCAAATTTGGATTGGATGAAATATGGAGAACAACCAATTTTACTCTGTGAAGCCAAAGTTGAAAAGTTTCTGGAGAAACAAAATCAAAAATTTGATGAAAATCACTGTAACCAATATTTGGATTATGCATAAGATGAAGAAGAGCTTTGGTCATTTTATTTTTTGCTTCTTCATCAACTGGATTGTGTGTGTCTGAGAGAGGTTCCCTCTTGTCAGTCACATCAGAAGTTCCAGCTCCTTCTTTTATTAAATCTCTCCATTTATGAAAGGCTTCTTCTGATACATCTGGTAAAACAGCAGAAATATCTGAAAAGCTTATGTTTGGTTGTGCACGCACATAATTCAAAATTTGTTGAATTTCTCTTTTCCACCTGTAAAATGTTCGACTGGGTACATTAGGATAGATATGTGTGAAATGAGAAAAATCAACATATGGATTTAACTGGAGATATAAAAACTCTGGACCATTATGTTTTCTGTTGCAGTGACCATTTGCTTTGGAATCTTTTTTTCCATCTTCTGACATGACAATGTCCTTGGCTTCTTCATGCCTCATTTTAGAGAAAATATTGATTTTCCAGGCATCAAATATTTCCTTTGACACAGATGCGTCGATAGATCTGTATGTTTCGTAATTTATTTCTGGATTAGTTCGAAGGAAATCTGTGGCATCTTTCCATTCCTTCTTCCATCTATAAAAGCTACGTACTGAGACATTTGGAAATATTTGTGCAAATGCAGAAAATTCAATGTCAGGGTTTTGATGTACAAACAGATGTGCTGCTTTGCAAATTTTACGAGTATGAGTAGATTCTCCACTGCCTGATAAATTACAATCTCTAAAAGTAGCTGCTTCACCAATGTCATTTTCAGATTTTGAGCTTTCGTCAGTATATTTATCAATGTCTTCAGCTTTGACCTTTTTATCTCCATAGACTGAATCCACATCACACAATGTTGATTTTGATGCTAACATTTTCCCTGATTTAGTCTTCCAGCCATCAAATACTTCCTCCGGAATATCAGGGAAGACAAGCTTGAAATTCTGATAATCCAAATTCCTGTTGTCCTCCATGAACAACACAGCAGCATTCATTTCTTTTCGCCAGCGATAAAATGTTCTTACTGAAATTGTTGGGAAAAGCGTCTCTAAATCTTTGAAACAAAGTTCAGGGTTTTTTAAATAATAGACATATTCTTGCTTGTTTTGTTTTCTGGATCTACTATATGGGCTGTTTCCTCCATCCCATTCCTCCTTAATTCTCTGCTTCTTTAAACCATCACCCTCATATGTAATGCTTTCTTGAAGGTCTGATGAAGATCTTTTTGCTCCTGAAAGCTTTGAAGTGGCTATGTCACCTTTTGGAGAGAGAAAATTTTCACTATCAGTCTTTCCCAGATCTTTGATTGTATGTGTTGGAAAATCACCTCTACAGGCACTTGCTAGTACATCTAAAGAAGGATTTAGACTGGAAGCACTGGTAGCACAAGATGCTGCAGAAACAAGAGAATTCATGTTCATTGGTCCTGTCAAACCTGATGCCAGTCCAAGCATTCTTGGCCAAAGCATCATTGGTAGCATTTGTTGACCAAGAGGAGGAGCCAAATTATAATAAGAGGCCCAAGGAAGCATCATATTCTGTAAAGAACTAAGATAACTAGCAGAAAGATTTCTAGAAACAGAGCTTTTTAATGCAGGGTCAATTTGCATTTGTTGGCTTCCAAACGCATCTATCACTGAATTTTGCATGCTCTCTTTTGACAATTGAGAATTGGTATCTGCAGGAGATGATGGGGACTCTATGAATGGTGAAAAGGAAGATGAAAACATCTGAGCATTAGGTGAAAAGTCTCTAATTGCAGCTTTCATGTCTGAAGACAAAGTACTTAATCTCATTGATTCAACATGTTCTCTCCAACAATTGTAAACATCTTCTGACACATTGAGTGTTTTGGAAAACTCTTGCCAATTCAGTTGTCTGTTTTGAAAGAACAGTGCAAATTCCTGCATAACTTTTCTCTGAAGAACATTGAATACATCTGGAGATATGTTAGGAAACTTTCTACAAAATTGCTCCTGAGTGACTGATAAATTTTTTTGGAGATATAAATACTCAGCATTAAAATTATTAACAGGCTTTGCAGATGAAGATTTTGTTTCTAATTTTTTGGATGAAACATCTGTTGGTGGAGCAAAGAACCCTCGTCCCTGAGCAATGAGTCCTTTCCACAGATTGAAGACAGCTTCTTTAGCCTGTAATACAACACTACTGAACTGTTCGAAAGTCATGTCTGGGCACTGTTCTAAAATAATATACTCTTCTTTAATCCGCCTTTTCCAACGGTAATAAGTACGCTGATGCACATGTGGATATCTGAGACTAAATTCTGCTAAATCTGAAAATGGATTCATTTCTAGGAATTCATACTCCTCTTTGCGAGACATATCTCGTCTTTGCCAGGGTATACTTGGGATAGACTCTTCTTTTGAACGACATCTACCTTTGCTGAAAGAATTCTCTCTCCCAACTATGTGCCCTGAAACCTCTGCTTGCTGAATTTCTTGAGTCTCTTTCATCTGAAAAAAAAAAAAAAAAATCAAACAAATACAATAAAATTCAATTTTTTATCAAAACACTGGAACACTGTATTAAAAAATATTTATGAACATATAAAGCTAATTGACTTGGATGCTTTCTGAAAGAAAGAAAAAATACAGAATAGCTGATGCTTGTCATAGTGAGTCATACATAACTTCATCTCAAATCCTGACAGTCACTTTGTTGGTAACATGAGATATCCTTAGATCACTTCGCATAGAGTCATCGTACAGGTCAAACACAAAACGTTTCGCTCTGTGCTAACAGAACATAGATCCAGTAAACATGAACAGTAACGTAGTATGAGGATCTTATGTAGCTGGTACTGGTAGCTCCTTGTTATTTGACACTGGTATTGTGGTAATGTGTTTGACCTTATTGTGTTATTCTGTTCAGTGACCTTGTAAAATTTAAATAATTCTCCACTCACGTATATGATTACATGTGAACAAAATTTTAATAATTATCCACTCATATATATGATTAAATGTGAACAGGGTGAACTCTAAAGTGAGCCCTGTTATCTCTTCTTGTCATTACATTCCGGTTGACAAACTTGATGAACTGAAACTACCATCCCCTTAAAAGTAAGTCTTGATTGTTTCTGTAAATAATATATCAGTCAGAAGGTTCAAGCCTGTCAAATAAATTAAGAAAAACATATTACTGTCAAACACAACTGGAATAGAAAATGACAAGTGGTCAATACACACAATTAATCTATGACTAAGTGAAATGAAGTGAAAATAATTGCACAGTTAACACCTTTTTACATTGCTCTCTGTGATCAAATCAGTATAAGAATGTGACCACCAAGTTCTGTATGAAATATCTATAATATCCATTTAATTATATTATAAAATGAAAATTAATAGCAATCTCTAAACTAACAATGATCCTAAAGGTACTTTATAGTGGGCATTGAAAGGCTCTCTTGGTCTCTCATTCATATAACAAAATAGCTCTCTTTCTACCTGAGTCTGATGTCTAAGTCTCTCTGTACAGTGAAATCCACTTAGGATAAGCTAGACTTTTGTTAAAATACCTTGAATCCATTTTTCCCTCCTTTAGCATCAATAAAAATAAATCAAAATAAAATAAATCATTCCAGTATTACATGTACTTCTTTATTAGCTTGAAAAACCTTTAGCCAGATTTCAGTTATTCCTGGCAAACAGAATTGAATACCAAACCTGGTGTGTTACAATGTTATTACATTGTTTTTTTATGTTTACTTAGTCTATTCTGACTTATACTTATAGGCAGGTATTCTGCACAAAACATAATGGTGCAAACTGAAAGCTGAAAATCTACCTTTAAATCATAACAGAAATCTAGATACAACCTAGACATGTGCACGTTACAAAGATAAATTCTTAATTCTCGATTCTATTATAATAGATATAGATATACATATATCAGGGATGCCCTCCAGCCTAAAAAAAAAAAACCTGAACTTTTTTACACATCACTAAAACGCAGCGCTGAGAGTAACATAAAGCAAATAATGTACACATAAAAACGATCAAGAGCCTGTAATTGTAATTGATCTGCAAAGAAAGAGAGGAAGTTTTGGGGTTTTTTTTAGTTGGACTGAGAATAGAACTGCAACGCATGCATACGTGAGAGCGCTCTAGTGTGTTCATTTCTGTCGTTTAATTTTCTTCTTTCTTTTGATTGGTGGCTCACATGCAATGAGTTTGGAAGACATTTGTACATGTTGTGACATAATTGTTAATTTCAATTGTTTTTCTTGGTTCCTTATGCCCACCCCACTCCTCTCTAATATTGCAATTGACGCATCAATGAGTTCGCCCTCTTGCTCACCATGGAATGCTTAACCAAAACCATACTGTTGTATCCATGGAATGCAATGTTTTTCCATAATGTGTTATTTGGGTATGCCTTTCTTGAATATCCCCTTGTAAAGGCTCATGTACTTAGTGATGCATGTCTGAATATGTATGATGTTGTCCACTGCTATTGGTTTTCCATGTGATATTTGTACATGAAAGTCTTTGAGAAATTCATTGAAGAAAATTCATTGAGGTGATTTAACTTGTTCCTTATAGTGAATGCGATGTCTTCTATGTCTTGTTGATATGTGCAATCTTGAGTTTTCTTCACTATGAAAGAGGTAAGTTCTTTGTAAACTGTTGAGGTGAGGTATTTTTGGCGATGATTCCCGATAAAGGAGCAACTTTGGTATGTTTGTGGCATGATTTTGTGAGTCGAAAATATTGTCCTGTTTTGAACAAATTGGATCTGACCTTGGACAGAGGGGCTTGAATTGAATGGGTTGCAAACTCAGCTGTATGTCTAAATCATGTGCTGCCTCTTCAAGGGGGTGTTTGACGACCCTTCCTAAAAGATATGTAGTAAATATTGCAACTCCAGTGGGTTCGATATCCAGCATTAGTCAATGGAGACTGTTGTGGAAACGGGATACATTTCTCTTTTGCCATATTATGACCATATTTTTTTTAAACGCCTATAGGTACGTTTCATTGCGGCCAAAAGACGTGGTGGAGAATCTCTATGTGTTTTCAACATATAGGACTTTTCTGGCCCTTTTAGGCGCTTTGGGGGCCATATATTAACAACCCTGTCCTAATTGAAGTATTTAATCACCCTCCATCTCCCAACGCAAAGACACCCTGTGTTTCTATTGACAGACATAATTTGTAAGAAATGATGAAAGAGAATTTTTAAATGGTGGTAAAAAGTTATTGTAAAAATCATTGAATGAAAGCTAGCAGTAATTATAACAACTGAACAAAAATTCACTCACCCAACATTAAGGTGTCCAGCCGCTTGAGAAATGTAAGTGAGTAGGGTAAGGACCAGACTGACAATTTATTATTAGTAAGTGCAAGGTGTTCTAAGGAAGACATTCTACCAATATCACAAGGTAGATATTCCAGACTGTTATACTTTAGAGACAGATGCTTCACATTACGACACTGAAATATCTGTGGATGAGATGAAAACGAATAAATATAATATTTTTATGGCAAAGGCATACGAATTTATACAGATTCAAATTTTTGTCCCGAAATACAGACATGTTTCTCTAATTGAATAAGATCAAGTGGGTAAAATAGTCTCATATATGGATGATTGGTAGCTCTCTTTTATTGAAATTCTAAATGAATAGATTTTCCAAAGCACAACTCTTACAACAAAAGCTATCAATATGATCTAGTCTCAACTTGAAAATGAAATTGGGAACATTAACCTTAATCAGAAATTTATAAATGGTATTCTAAAAGAACAAATATTATCTTAATAATAATATGATGCTTAAAACAACAAGAATCACAAATTGCGGCACATCTTCTCTTTAACAAAATTTTATTTTTCAGAGTTCCATTAAGTTCAAGGGGAAAAAAAATCATAGGGTGAGATGTAAACTCTGTATACCTCTCGAGGAAGACGATTATCATCTCCAAATTTGAAAATACTGTCTAAACTCAAGACAGTGAAGTTGTACAAATTAAAGTAACGCATCATTAATGTTTCTGAAAATAAAAATAAAATGGAAAAATCTAAAATTTATAATATACTAATGTTGCAGCACAGTGCATAAAAATATGAGACAATTTTTTTACAAATTCTTACTATAAATTTAAATCAAAAGAAAAAGATAAAAACGATTTATGAAATTGCCTCTTAAACATTAAATACAATCTTCACAATAGTAGATTTTCGTAACATCTTTTTTACCCAGTTAAAATGTAATTTACTGTTATATTTAATAAAAAGTGAATGCATGTCTACAAAACTATTTACAAACATCATTTTAATCTACAGAACATACACATTATTTTATATACACATATATATATAATATAGGGAGAAATTCCGTACGGCCCACCACGCAAGGGAAATAACCCCAACAATTAAAAGAGGGATTCTTTTGATGGGGTGAATATAAAAAGTTGGGGCTTGGT
>JBBPCV010023993.1:0-10091 GCA_037974505.1 Plocamopherus tilesii
ACACACACACACACACACACACACACACACACACATACACATACACACACACACACACACACACACACACACACACATACACATACACACACACACACACACACACACAATCACACGGACTTCTTTTATGTCTTTTCTTATCGATTGCGTAAGTCAGGGATTTCCTGAGTTTTGTTGGCTTTTGTTGCTGTCATGTTTGTTGTAAGTCAGGGATTTCCTGAGTTTTGTTGGCTTTTGTTGCTGTCATGTTTGTTGGTTTTGTGGGGTTTTTGTTTTTTTTTTGGGGGGGGTTTCTATTGTTTTGTTGTTTTGGTGACTACAGTGTGTTATTGTTTGCTTAGTTGTGGTTTTATATTTTGGCTTGTTTTGTTTTGTTTTGTTGTTGGTTTGTTTGTTGTTGTTGTTTTTTTGCTTTTTGTTTGCTTTTGTTTTTGTTTATTTTGGGTTTTTTAATCTGGTTTTTCTTTTCTCTCATCTTTTTTCTATCTGTAATTGGCTGCGTCATCACTCACATTAATAATTAATGATTCAACTCGAAAAAATACATTTCGGTTCTGATGAATTGAATTTGCGATATCCGAAAGAAAAGAAAACATTTCCTATACGCTCAAATGTTGGATTGCCGATGAATTTTTAGCTTGGGGGTAAGGTAGCGGAGGACAAAAAAAACAACTACGTGTTTAAAAACACCCCATAAGTGGATACTGTTTTGTATTGTCCCAGCATGTCAAACGGAAATGAGGAATATCCACATGGGCTGGACTTTGGCTTTCTATGGTTTGTTTGTCATGAATTACTTGATGCATATACTGTTATATCCACATGGGCTGGACTTTGGCTTTCTATGGTTTGTTTGTCATGAATTACTTGATGCATATACTGTTTGGCTGTCTGTGGTTTGTTTGTCATGAATTATTTGATCCATATACTGTTAAAGGCGTAGAGGGGAGAAGTAAAGATCCTCCGATCTCTGGCAAGCTGGATGGTCTGGCTGGGTGGGGTATTGTAGATCTTCGGGGTATCCCTCACACCCGCCCACTCTAGGTCTTCCTCTTGCCCTGTACCCCGATATCCTTCTGCTGAACGCTTTACTGGCTAGTTGGTGGGGTGCCATACGTCTGAGATGTCCGAACCACCAGACAGTTTGCCTCTGGATGTAATGGACTCATAATGTTCATATCAGTTCTCTCATTTTGGTGTTTCTCACCATGTCACGTCTGAAATGTCATCCAAGGAAATGAAATCAAAAGGATAACACAAGGTTGACCAAGTTGTTTTTAATAAACACGGTATTAAAGAATGGATGGATTCCAATGTACAATAAATGCATCTTGCCAAAGGCCACATATGGGGCCGTTACATGTAACTCATAAGGAACATATCATTAAAACTAAAATCAAGGCAAAGAGTTTATAAGAAAATTGCAACAGGAATTTCATGGAAAAACTACACAACAGCTGCTTGGCTTAAAAAACAAAAGTGACGGACATCATTGAAACAATCAAAAACCTAAAATTAAAAAGGGCAGGTTATATTATATTATAGGACATCAAGATCTACCATTTTGATACCACGTGACAGAAAAGGAAAAAAGGGAAGGCAAAAGACCACACGGATGGACGACTTTCACACATATGAACCACTGGCAACAAGTGTCATTGGGTATAGAGAAATGGAAACCGTAACAACACCGTATCCTAGACCTTACCTTAAACCTTATCTTAATCCTTACCCTAAATCTTACCCTAAACCTTACCCTAAACATAACTAACCCTATCGTTACTAGCCCTACCCTAAGGAAAAGTGTTTGATTATGATGAGCTATCTGCTTAGAAACCCTAACCCTAACCCCAACCCTATTACGTTAGCCCAAAGTCAGGCAGACGCCCAGTGTCACGGTCTCCATGGCTACCAAAGAAACACAAAACGACGTCTGCTATTCATGCCTGGGGGCGGCTGCTTCCAGCGAGACCAGACTGCCGTCAAGCGGGGGACATGACTGGGCATAACTTTGGTCAATGTAACCAATCCCATTAAAACAATTTAAAAAACAACGCAAAGCAAACCAGGCTTGACAAAACAAACTGCAAAGTCAAGATAGGTGTAATGAGCCTAATATATCGGGTTTGAGATATGTCCAAATGTGTTTAGTTTTCTTGTTGTTTTGGAATGTTCATTCGTCACAGAGAGATTAAGTTGCGCCAATGTTGACCATCTTGTAGCAGTGGCATCGTTATGTCTGGGCCAAGATATAAGGAGAAGTATGGATGCCCAGCCACATTCTCTTCCCTCTGATCGTTGTCCCTTCTAATTGAATCCAGAGTAATGAACTAGTCAATAAGTTTGAGGTACAAGACGCTGTAAGGGTGGATGAGTCCGACTGGATTGTTGGGAGGAATTGAATTTACCAGGGTGGCGGCCGGTGTGGCCCTCTCCTTTCGATTTTAACCACCGAGGATTTTTTGACATGCGCAACGCACATGGGACTTCCTGTTTAACGTCCGTCTCCGAATGGACTAGGCACTGATTTATCCTGCCTACCACAAGACAAGGAGGTGGAAAAACACGAGCAATTATTATTTCAAATTCAAGCCTGCACGTCCCGGAACGAACCCATGACCTTTGACTTGGAAGTGGAGTGCCCGAATCACTGAGCTATCTGCGCAATGCTCATCTTATTACTAAGCACAAGGAAACCGTTCCTTTAAGATCAATGTTGAGGGAACTTCATTTGCTGCAGCCTCAAGAAGTAATTAAATATAAATTATAAATATTTAAATAATTGTAGTGCTTTGTTTCAATCGTTAACATTTAGTCTCGCCAGTGTCTGTGAGTGTGCTCCTAGCTCTACATTATCAGGACCCAACATCTTAGGCCATCAATCAATAAAATAATCTTGATCATTTATAGAAACTCGATTCGCTAGCATATAGCATGGAGTTTTCTATTTCACTACGTAGTTCACTCACAAACCGAGGTTTGGCAAGCACAAACAGAACAGACTCCAGGAAAACAAAACTTACAACGTTTACGTCACTTCCGGTCGTGTGCTCAGTGTTCTAATGGTGGCTAGATGCGTCCATGGAGAGTAAATCCAGAACTATAAATAGAATGCTTCAAAGGAGTATCGATGTTCTTCTTTATAATAATCGAACATGTGATTTCGAATAGGAATGTCAAGATGGAGCAAGTCTCAGTGCGCATGCTCACATCAAAGAACCTGGTGTACCTGCCAAAAGTATACTGTTTACCGTTCTGCTTGTCCTTATTTATAGTCCATAGTTTGATGCCTAACACAAAGTCCATTCAAGCGTCCATCCCAAGGTGATCGGTTATACAATTACCGAGGCAAAGGACGCCATTCAAACACATGTTGTTTAACTCGTAAACAACCGTAAAGGCAGAGCATCTAGCACGTTGAGCTCATAATCGATACAAGCTTTCAGTCCACCAAGCATGGGAGTGTTATCGGGGGTTTTAGTCATGGGCATGCCCGGTGCACGATAATATAATACGGAGAGGGAGATTTAACTCATTAACTGCCATCAGCCGGTGCATCGGATCGAGATGAGCATTATTTAACTCTTTGACTGCAATTTGCCCATATATCAGGAAGAGCACGTTCATGCTCATCCCGATATATGGGCAAATTGTAGTCAAAAAGTTAAATCATGCTCGTACCTAAGTTGGGGTTATGCCAGTCATTTAAATCGTTCTTATGACGATACATCGTATATTGGCACCGAAAGGGTTAATGGATTGGCGATGTCACCAATTTTTTTCAAAATACGTGTACGGTACAATTATACATGCTGATCTTAGAGGGCCAATCGACCTGGAAAGTTCAAAATTCAGAAGCTCGTCTTTCTCTTGTTCTGACACATATCAACCGTCCATTCCGTTGCTGTGTCTAGCATCAAATGCGTTCTAGTCATACAGCCTTGTGTTTCACGTCAAGAGTGTAGCTTGACTTAATTGTGCCCACCCCCACCCCTCCCCTCCCTCGCGCCTCTTTCCCACCGTTCAGTTCCACTCCGGAACAAAATCATTGTGAACACGATCCGGCCCACCAACTCCGAACGCCCTGTATTTTCAGTTGTGCGTTGTGCGAAAGGCTCTGTTGAACCGGTCAAAATGCTAAAAGATATTTTCGAAACGATTTCATCTTAACTAGCAGCACTGGTCTGTAGAGTCGTCTATTGAACGTCCTGTGTCCAGTGCTTGGGTGTTGGGGTGGCCAGACCACACAGTCCTGTTTGAATTGGGGGGGGGGGTTGGCCACTAGCCTGATGGTCACATCTTACATGAACAAAACCGCCGTTTATAGACGATAAAGGCAGGCATTTTGGCTCAATGACACTGCTACGCCTAGACTAGATCTAGTAGTCTATAAAATGGGTGGATGCCCGGCCGCATTCACTTCCACGTGAAAAATTAGCAAAGGTGACAGTCTTTGACGAGTTGAAAGGTGAAATGAAATTGTTTAAAAAATCACAGTAAAACTTCAATTTATTCAGATGAGGTCAATGTGAAAAGCCGGGGTATGACAATATGGAGGTGCTGATGCTGATGCTGCTGCTGCTGCTGCTGATGCTGATGATGATGAGGAGGAGGATGATGATAATGAGGATACGGTCTGCCCACACCTCGTGACCCGTCATCAGCATCATCACCACCACCGCCAACATCATCATCAGCAGCAGCAGCAGCAGCAGCATCATTATCATCATCAATAATAATAATCATCATCATCTATAATCATCATCACCATTATCAATCATCATCAATCATCATCAGTAATCATCATCATCATCATCATCATCACCACCGCCGCCACCACCACCATCATCATCATCATCATCATCATCATCATCCTCATCATCATCATCATCATCATCACCACCGCCACTACCACCACCATCATCATCATCATCATCATCATCACCACCGCCACTACCACCACCATCATCATCATCATCATCATCACCACTACCACCACCACCACCACCATCAACATCATCATCATCATCATCATCATCCCATCATCATCATCACCATCATCATCATCAATAATCATCATCATCATCATCCTCCTCCTCCTCATCATCATCATTATCATCACCATCATCATCATCATAATCATCATCATCATCATCATCATCATCATTCACATGTCCGTTGATGGATTAACCGATCTGTAGGCCTTTTGCGTCAACGTTGAAGACCTTGTAGAAGTGCATGTCTACGCCTCAGCTCGTATTCTGAAGGGAGTACGGACGTCCTACCACACTTCCTTCCCCTCTGATCTTTGCCTCTTTCTAATTGAATTGAGACTAACGAACTGGTCAATACGTCTGAGGTAGGAGATGGTGTAAGGATGAATGAGTCCAAAAGAATTATAGGTGGGAATTCAATTTTCCCCACGGTGGCGACCGGTATGACCTGCTTTTTTCAATTTAGCCACCGAGGGACCATTTACATTCTACGCAAAGACCTACTAGTCTGTCGTCCATCTCCGATGGTACTAGGCACCTATTTATCCTGTCTACTACTGAACAAGGAGACGGAAAAAGATGACAAAAATCGGATTTAAAATCAGGCCTGCACTGCCTGGATCGACCTTGAGACCTTTGATTCGGTGGTCGAGTAGACAAAACATTGAACTATCCATGTTGACCAGTCTAATAACCATTGAACTATCCATGTTGACTAATCTAATAACCATTAAACTATCCATGTTGACCAGTCTAATAACCATTGAACTATCCATGTTGACCAGTCTAATAACCATTGAACTATCCATGTTGACCAGTCTAATAACCATTGGACTATCCATGTTGACCAGTCTAATAACCATTGGACTATCCATGTTGACCAGTCGAATCCGGTTGTTTCTGGCTGTCAATTTTGTTTTTTTTTTGCTTGTACATGTACATATTTGTTGGCTCTCTCAAGATTTACTGCTGGTGTTTGTTCTTTTAGTTTTTTGTGTTAGATTTTTCTTTGGTATGATGTTTGTTTCTGTTGTTCTTTCATGACACAAGTTCATAAGATACAAACACCAATCTCGAGCACAGAGCTACTAAAGTCCTAGATCCAAACACTAATCTCGAGCACAGATCTACTAAAGTCCTAGATCCAAACACCAATCTCGAGCACAGATCTACTAAAGTCCTAGATCCAAACACTAATCTCGAGCACAGATCTACTAAAGTCCTAGATCCAAACACTAATCTCGAGCACAGACCTACTAAAGTCCTAGAAAAATCTGAGGAAACCTGCACCGAATTCACCGGATACCGCTGACAATTATTTTCTCAAAGACAGTCGAGGCGCTCATGCTGAAGGCCCTCGACTTAAGTAGTTCCATGATTCCATCTTGAATTTGAAGTATTGACGTGACTTCGCTGGATCTTTGAATTGTTAATATGTTTGTATTGACTTTCCGTGGCGTATACTGTAGAATCCATGCAACAACTTGGACAATGTCCCTTTCTACCAGACAGACTTGAGCGCATGAGCTTGAGAGTTTAATGTAAAACTAAGAAGTTACCTTACAATCATAAGCCGGAAACAGACACAGGTTTCGAAATGTGTTCGTCTGCTTGTTTATTGTTATTGTCATTCATGAAGATCATGTACATTCTCTCAATTCTCAGACACGAAGACCATGTACATTCTCTCAATTCTCAGACACGAAGATCATGTACATTCTCTCAATTCTCAGACACGAAGATCATGTACATTCTCTCAATTCTCAGACACGAAGACCATGTACATTCTCTCAATTCTCAGACAAGAAAGACATTATAAAATTCACATTATACATCAAATCGATCGAACACGAGGACGAATTAACAAAATGGAAACGCTGAAAAGCAAAAGATAATATTTCAAGCTGCTGAGCCCCATATACAAAAATATTCTTTTACACATCCCAACCAGCATTCCATGAATATGGAGCGTGCCACTGCATCAGGTTTGCCTCCAGCAGCAGCGTTTGAGTAACGAAGTGGCTTTGGTTTCATGCCCTGGGTCCAGTATCCGGGGGTGTGTTAATTGCACTTTGACGCAGAACCCAATTGAGGTCATTGAAATGGCGACAAGAACTGTAAAAAAAAGAAAAAAAAAAATTAGGAAGGGGCGCGGGGGGGGGGGGATGTTCCTTCCTGCTGGCCGTGCTTGGGGATGCCGCCCCCTGACCCCGCCCCTGGCTCACGGTTCATGCCCAACAAGCGCCCAGTTGACCAGTAGGCCCCTCTCGATGCCACTCGCCACTGTCCGAAGGGTCATTGACACACTGGCCAGGCGTGTGCTTTGATCATTTCATCTGCTTGCAAGCACCGGGTAATAGGACCAAGTGAAAGGAACGGCCATCTCGGTCTATCTGTCCGTCTTTTCTGTCTATCCATCGATCTATCCATCCATCTCTGTAGGCACATGATTTTCTGGTACCATTCAATCTATCTATCTATCTATCTATCTGTCTGTCTGTCTATCTGTCTGTATGTCCGTATATCTATCTATCTATACATCGATCCATTTATTTATGTATCTATCTATATAGTATTATTTATATTTCTTTTTTACCTGTCTGGCTGTCCCTCCTATCAAACGACATATCTATCTGTCTATCCGTCTACCCAAACATCGATATACATATCAATCAACCGACTTATTGATCGTAACATATCTCTACATAATATTTTGGTCTATTTACAATCTATTTATTCACCCATTTGTCGATGAATCTGTTGATCAATTTATCAATCTATCTATTTTGGATTATTTTCAGTTTTAATGTCTTTGTTTTGTTTTCATTTTGTTTTTGTTTTGGGGGTTTTGTTGTTGTTTTTGTTGTTTTTTGTTTTGATTTTATCATCTCTATTTTCCTTATTTCGTTTTGTTTTGTATTGTTTTGTTTCAATTACTGGTTTCTTCATACTTATAAATCTCCGAAGACCTTATTCATTTTTCCAGCCCTCATGACTCGACGCAAATGAACGTCTGCACCGCAAAGCCGAACGCCGAACATCTGCACCGCATAGCCGAAAGCCGCACCTGCACCGCATAGCCGAAAGCCGAACATCTGCACCGCATAGCCGAAAGTCGAACATCCGTGCCGCATAGCCGAAAGCCGAACATCTGCACCGCATAGCCGAAAGCCGAACATCCGTGCCGCATGGCCGAAAGCCGAACATCTGTGCCGCATAGCCGAAAGCCGAACGTAAGCAAATGGCCCGCAGGCGTTACAACCACTTACACAAAATAGAGGCGTCTGGAACGAAACAGTCATGAAAATCCACTGCTCAGAATGTTTTAACGTTGAGCTCTGCGTTCCTAAGATGATCACTGTTTAGGACAAGCGTCCAGCGGCGACGTCAGAACCCGGTACAGTGACACCGAATCTTCTCGCCAATGCAAGCAGAGCGTTCATACCACCAACCCAGTCGGCTTCTTAAGCTTCTTGAACAAGGTCGTTCGAACGGTACAAACCTAGACTAGTCATCAAGTTCAATTGACAGCGGAAGTGATCTGAATATAATTAGCCCCTTCTCTCTTTTTAAACAACAAACGTAGAGACAAACATTACAAACAGAAGACACAGATTATGCCTCGATATCAACACTATGGAGTTGACTAAATTTTTTTGGGTCTTATAATTCAGCCCTATTGCCTCATACTTGTGTCCGTAAATCAACTCCATATTGTTGATACCGAGGCTAACTCTGAATGTTCTATTTGTAATTTTGTCCATATGTTTGTTGTTGACAAATATAGAACGGATTATTTAGATTTAGATTCCGCTGTCAATTGAACTTCATGACTAGTCGAGGTTGGTACCCTGCATCACATGTGACATTCATCTCGGGTCTTATTCAAACATAATGGCCGATTTTGTAATTGTTTTATTTTCAAATTGTCACTTTTAAGGAATATTGATATTATATTTTTAGATCTTAATCTCAATCTCAAGGCAATTCCTGTTGGCTCCTGTGCAACGAGTAGGTAATCAGCTTGTTATTATTAAAACTACTAAAGGTAAAGATGGCATTTATATAGCGCTTTCCCCCGCCGAGTGCAGGCTCAAAGCGCTTAGACATTTTACCCCCCAGCAGGCCTTTTCATTCCAGCACCTTCTCAACTTTCTGGAGAGCATACAGCAGAGCTGCCTGTTAGGCGCATCCTGCTAACATACTGACAAGATCTTTCACTGCCTATAGCCGGATACTCATTCACACCAGAGTCGAGTGAGGTAAGCGGAGTAAAGTGTCTTACCTATGGACACAATGCCAATGAACGGTGGTTTTTGGAGCGGACACCCAAGCCGTCACCCATCTGAACAGTGACCATGGTCAACTCTGCTTGACTCAACGCATTGTCGAGTTGTGCTCACCGCTGAGCCACCAACATAGCCTCTGGCATGGAGTCCGGGAACAGCTGCTCTGTTGTTGACCAGTCGTCCGCCCTGCTTCTGTTATTGGACTTGCCAGTCACACTCCAATCCAATATCCTGGCTCCAGCGTCTTCTAGGGCTATCCCTTCCCCTTCTTCCTTCGCGCGACCTTCGCTAAGGACTATGACTTCTGACTTATCCTTTCCAGCGCCAATCGACGATACATAGTCACGAGCACGATTTAAATACTTGACTGCCATAAGCCCATATTAGGCACGAGCATGATTTAACTCTTTGACTACAATTTGTCCATAAATCGGGATGAGCGCGTTTGAAGAGAGCATTGGTTCTTGTGTTGTTATGTTTTGTTGTTGTTGTTGTTGTTGCTGTTGTATTTTTTGTTTTGTTTAAGATTTTGGGTTGTTGGGGGTTGTTGTTGGGTTAATTTTTTCTTGTTCTTTTTATTTTTTTGTCTTTGTTTTTGTTTTTGTTTTGTTGTTTTTTTGTTTTTTGTTTGTTTGTTTTTTTGCTGTTTTTGTTTTGTTTTGTTTTTTCTTTTTATTGTTTTTTTTGGGGGGGAGGTTTTTTTTTTTGTTGTTTTTGTTTTGTTTTTGTTTTTTGTATTATGTATTTGTATTATGCATTTGTATTATGTATTTGTATTATGTATTTGTATTATGTATTTGTATTATGC
>JBBPCV010024104.1:0-10091 GCA_037974505.1 Plocamopherus tilesii
CCCCCCCCCCCCCCCCCCCCCCCCCCCCCCCCCCCCCCCCCCCCCCCTTCTTTGTTGTGAATTGCTGTTAACAATGGTGTAAGGGAAAGAGGCTTTTGTTGTGAATTGTAGTTGGTAATGCAGTCAGAGGAAGAGGGGATGTCTTTGCTTTATGTTTGCTTGTTTTTATGACAATGTACTACTTGGTGGTGGATGAATTTATGTTGTGGATTGTAATTAGCAAGGCTGTGAGGGATTGTTCACGAAGGTGTCAACAGATCAGTGAAGTTTTGGTGGGCGTGATGGACATTACCGTGATTTACATGCTGGGTGGGAAATGTGAACGAGGCAATAAATTTGCCTCCTGCATTCAACAGGACTGTCTCACATACAAATTTATATTTCACGACGTTCATGACGTTGAATTCTGGAAGCACGCTGAACTGGTATGCGAAATGCATGTACTGACCTGAAGCCTTGTTTCAATCGAGGACATCCTGTCGTTTGGGAAGTTTCCCAGATCTTTGTTGACAACCCAATAGTTTGCTAAGAAAGGTCGTCTGTTGATTGCACGAAACATTATATTGATCTCAATTTTATAAAGGGATATACTTTTTGGGATAATCAAACTATTTTTACTTATTACCTTCGCTTATGGGAGCTTACAAACTTTATCTTATCGAAACTTTTCTGTTAGTAATACTAAAGGAATTGGCGGGAGAGCTTATATAGATACCATTATTTTCTAGCTGTGTCCTGATCAAGCCACGAAATAATTTGATGTTTTGTTTGTATGGGGTTGTTTGTTTGTTGTTGTTGTTGTTGTTTGTTTGTTTGTTTGTTTGTTTTCATCTATTTTCACTCCACTGATAATAATAATAATTATCATGGATTTGGTTGCGGTTAATTTTCATCATGAGAATTCATCCGAAAGTCGCTAGTGTCATCTATCAGAATTATAAGAAATTAACGGTTTGTTTGGGGTTTTGTTTGATTTTTCTTTCGTTAATTTTTTTTATTTATCTTCTTTTTTTTTTCTTTTTTTTTTCTTTTTTTTTTTTTTTTTTGCTAGTCTATAACTGTCAGTCCAAGATCTTTTCTATCAGAAATCAGAAGATTTCATAAATTTTCCACCACGACTCTCAATGGAAGGAAGGAAGGAAGGAAGGAAGGTGGGAAGGAAGGTGGGAAGGAGGAAAGGAACCAAACCCCCTTAGGGTTGTGATGAGAGCATCGTACCACTTGACCACCACCCCACCCATTGTTAATGTAACTGGGATAATCCGGACGGGGGTATCGGCTTGAGGAAAATCCTGATCTTCTTTGGCATCTTGGCCCTTATGTCGGCCCGACGTAATGGCCCTAATCTGATTGTGAGGAAATTGTCAATTTCTTTCAAAGCTTCTCCATCGTCCCTGTCAATATTGATATTTTGACGTCATCAAACGGCGTGCGAAGAATTGGCTCCAGATATTCAAGGGCGGGCTGGGGAAGAGTGGGGTGGGGTGGGGTGGGTGTGTTTGATTGCCCTGCACACAGACTGTTACATATCGCGTGAATATAATCTCGCCTTTCTGGACACGAAATACGAAACTAATAAGCGCTGGAAAAGACGACTCTGACACGGGAAGCGTCAACACCAAGTGAATACGACCGGGGAACAGCACCAACAATTTTGTCGTCGACAATCAACTGCAACAACACACAAAATAAATTTAAAAAACCCTGCAAAAGAAAAACAAAAACAACACATAGTAGATACAGGACCTACACAACCAGACAGCTAGCATTCATTCTGGAAATAATCAATAACACTCAAACCTATTTATACTACTATGCTGCTAGCTCGAAGACCAAAGGAAAGTTTTCATTATAAAGAGTTGAGCATAATAATGAATGGGGAACAACAAAGTTTACCATTATATTATGTTAGATCATTAGATCAGGGCCACACTGAGGTTGAATTGTACTCATTATAATATCAAAGAACCATAATAATGCAACACATTTTAAAAACACTTTGAAAGTTGAAAATGTATCCTTTTATTCCAAAGTTCCAAACTTTGACGATTTGCACATGTGACATATATATGTGTAAGCAATCCGATATATTATCTGTGTTTTGTTTAAAAGAAAGCACAAACAAATTCAGGTCAATAAATATTAATTAAAGAAATAAAAAAAGGATCAAGACCATGAAGAAATTTTATTACATAATGAGATAAAAACAAAATACAGTGCGCACCACTTATATCGACATCTGCCATATTGGCATTTTCCTTACGGTATTACATGTATATAGACATGCTTTGGTTGTTCCCTTTATTCTTCCTCTTTATTATTAGTAAATTTAATCCTCTATATTGACATCCACCTCCCTCTTTTCCTCTTATATCAGCATGTCGATGATCAAACTAGCTAAACAAGAAGAGTCTGAAAGGCACTTTAGACTCAGATTACGCTTGCTAAATTAATACAGCTGATCGCTGGTTGTCAATAATAGTCATTGTGAGCCTACACAAAGAGCAGATAAAGATGGGGAGGGAGAAAAATTAGACTTCTAGTTCTAGACTGGCTAGGGTAGAGCAAGTGATGCTGACAGACCCTACTCATTCCTATCACCATTATCCACCCCCCTCCCCTCCTAACGGCGAATGTCTGAGTTTCATGGGAAGCAAAACACCACCCTCCCCCTTCCCCATACACAGTACAGTATCAATAAAAGTACAAGGATCTGCTCAGACCACTATCCACTCCCTCCCTTCACACCTCCTAACGGCTAATGCCTCGCGGAAAGCCAAATGCGCTAGATCTAGTGCTGGAACCACACATCAGTGTGTGTGTGTGTGTTCACCTTTACTTGGCTTCTGTTATATATCGACTTTCTCTTATATAGACATCAATTATCTGGAACCTTGTATGTCCATATATCCGGAGCACACTGTATTCTTTTACAAAATCTGAATCTGGAGACATGGTTACAAATGAGTGCAATAAGTAATAAGAAAACAAAGGTGCAGAACAGAATGCAGTGAAGAATACAAAATTGATGCAATGTCCAGTTTCACCACACATTAAGTTAAAATGAAAATGTTCTTTGAGTGAGTTTATTTTAATTTGGTTGCCAGTATAAAGGGAAAAGGGCAAAAATAGTAAGATAAATCAAAGTTGCGAAGAAAAAGCTTGCCAAAGACTTGAAATCTTCAGCATAACTTGTTATCAACTTTATATTGTGTTGTGGAACACTCCAGAGGATTAAGTAAGCAAGCTAAGAAGAGGTTTTATACAAAAATTACAGTAAAAATATGTATATAACATTTTTGAAACAATGTTTGAGTGATTGAAAAGTATACTCAACGTTAAAAATTATCATTGCCCAATTCTAGATCGGCATTATAAATGTACATGTAAATCATACTATGTTCTGAATTACTGCAGATCTGACTGCCTAGATGTTTTTTCAATAACTCATTATGAGAACAATGAAATAAGTAAGAGAATTGCATATTTTTAAACCAAAACTAACAATAATATGAATACCTTCATGGACTGATAAGAAATATCTTAGTCGTAGTCTTTATAATAGCTGACAAACTCAGATCTATCTTTACTGTATTTTACATTGATTAGAGGTTTTTTTCCACAATCTGAATGTGCTTGAGAAATATAGATATAGATCTTTTGTACTTGAAGATGGTGACATAATATAAATGTTAGAGCTTCAGATCTTGTAAAGGTTATTTTTCATTTTAAAGTCTTTAAGTAAAGTGGTAATACTGCTTAGCTATTAATAGCTTTGAAAAGAACGGTAACCTTATTTCTAGCTCTTTCTTCTTTGAGGAGTATCCACAGCATGTTTATGTGTTATTTTTGCATCATCTGATGTATTATTATTGTTTGTTACAAATGTCCTTTTATTTTCTCTATATCATGTATTTTGTTTTGATAATGTGGATCCTATACACACCTTCCATAATCTAGAACAAGAACTGGTTTTACAAATGTTTTAGAGCACTTATCTTTAACATGTGTACAGTTGTCGATGTTACTAGTTACACTTTAGGAATGATAGTAGTAGTAGCAGACCATTTGATTTTTGGTTTTGGTCTTTCCATTATAGTTTATTTTCTAAGATAAAACCTAGTTATTTTGCATTATTTGTAATTTTTAAGGTTTGATCATGTATGTCAAAGTTTGATTCTGTTTCTTTGATATTTTGAGTACTTTTTTTTTTTCAAAGTGTAATTCCATTTTCCAGTTTTTTTCTCCTTTGTTGGAGTGAATTAAAATCAATTTGGAGTATTTTGCAATTGTTAATATTCTTGATTTTTCTGTAGTACAAGCTATTATCAGCGAATAATCTCGTTTTGGTGCCTTGTGTGAGGTTTTGATCTATGTCATTTATATTAATTACAAAAAGGAATTTTGAATTAATACACAAGTTACTAAATGATCATTGATTTATTTCCCCCCTAATTCTCTTGACAATTTTAAGACACAATGGACAATCTCAGTATAGGCACACAACAAAATGTATAATTCACATATTTATAAATCTTCGTCAACATTCTTTTCTTCATGAAAAAGGCCACCACCCTTTTTATTGCAAAATTTAGAGCTCAATCAAATATCTCTGCAAAAGATTCAGAATAAACAGATCTAGTAGGTCCCTTATTTAAATTTTCCACCAAATACAAAGTTTATATGACTTATTAAAAAAACCCAAAAAGACAACAAAAACTTTTAACAACCCAAGTGCCAACTAAAAACTAGCTGCAATAAAATAAGGCCACAACTGAAACGTACCATTTGCATGGAGTGAGCTACAGTGCACATCACTTATATCTACATCTGCTATATCAACATTCCGCTTATATCGCCTTGCTTTGGCTGGTCCCTTTTTTCTTTCTCTTTATTGTTAGTTAATTTCATCCTCTAAATTGACATCCTCCTCCCCTTATTTCTCTTATATCGACATGTTGATGATCAAACTATATAGGCAAGATGAGCCCAGAAGACATTTTAGACCCAGGTTATGCTTGCTAAAACAATTCTTACACCGTACTAATAAAGCTCATCACTGGCTTCAATGTGAGCCTGCACAAAGAGCAGGTAAAGATGGGGAGGGAGAGGGAGAAGATCTCTCTTCACCCTCCCCCCACCACCTCCTTATAGGTAACGTCTTACAGGAAGTCAAACACTCACCTCCCTCCCTTCATACACAGCACAGTATTCGTACAATGACCTTCCTACCACTCTCCACCCTGTCTCTTAATGGCCAACACCTCACTGAAAGCCAAGTGCCCACAAAACCCCTGCCCCCCCTACTCCACACACACACAGTGCAGTATCAATGTATTATCAACACTGACAATAGATCTAGTGCTGGAACTTCATTGGAAGGATTCAATACACATGCCATACATGCTCATGTGTGTGTGTGTGTGTGCGTGCGCACGTGCGTGTTTATGCATGTCCAACATTATGAGGTTTCTTTTATATCAACTTTCTCTTACATCAACATAAATTATCTGGAAACTTGTATGCCGATATATCTGGTGCGCACTGTATATAAAACCACCTTTACAAGGAATTGCATCGAATCAATTTTGTGATTCTGTGAAGTCACTGAATATTGACTGTACCAACTGTGGTAGAATACACACAAGTACTTGCTTTACATGAACTTTCAGGCCTTCAGTCAAAGACTTCCTTGATTTCTATTTTCCCACCCTTCTTTAGCATCTATAAAAATATTCAAATAAATAAAAAAAAAACAAACTAACATTGCTTTTTGGTAAATTTTTCCAGGGTATTAGCATTGTAATTTTGACCAAAAAGTACTCTATGCCATGAAATTGAAATATTTTGGGCACCATTTTACCCTTTTCCAATTGCAAATTATTCACTGTTTCCGTTATGTTCACGTAAATTATACATTACATTTATCTTTAAAGCAGATTCTGGTATAAAATTGTAGTAGGTGTTAGATATATTTGCATTAGCAATACAGACTTTGCTGACAATGCAATCATTAATACATAAGAATATATTCAATGATTATATACATAAATTAAGAAAATATACATGGTAAATAAAATATCAATGATTAATGAATGGTGAATTCAAGTAATGTTTTTCATATGATTGTTTTATTATGTTGATAAGAGTGCTGAACACAAAACCAAGAAAAAGGTTTTACGGTTAAGGATTACATATTCGGCTTCCAATGACGATGATTGTGAGATAGTTTCAGTTTGATTTATTTACTGTTTTATCATAGAATTCAAAAAACAAAACAAAAAATAAAAATCACTGTACAGAATTCATTGAGCATATCTCAAGAGTTTTCCAAGGCAATTAAAAAACAAATAAACAACATTTATAGTATTATAAGTATTATTCAGATAAAGGCAAAGGCTATTTTTAAACTTAGCAAAAATATATTTTATATATGATTTAAGGTACAAACAATAAATTAATAATGAGTGTATTGCTAGTAAAGACAAATCTGAATTTCAAAACTGTAAAAAGGAATGTAAGTGAAACTTTTCTGTTGTTGGGAGTTTCTTCTAGGACAAAAAGGGAGGTAAAAAATTAAATTACCCTTGAAGCCAAAATCAAAAAAAGGGGAGGAGCAACAATAATTAATTATCAGGAATGTCTACGACTGCTTGTCACCTGAAGGAAATATTACATTACATATACACAATAATAAGCCATTAATACTAATAGCAGTAGCAGCTTAGGCAGGTGACCATTGATTGGTACTTCTATGTTACTTTTATCAACTCAGAAGATCAACACCATCAGATATTACTTAAGCTTTAATATAGTTATAAAGAGTATGGTATAGCATGACTTAATTCTATGTAATGTCTTCACTATACAATTTACTATGCTGACAATTTTTGGTACTTGGCACTTTAGCCAATCAATTAACTTCCTTATTTTGTTACATTTCAAACAGACACCATATAATCATAATACTCATATATTACATATAAATGAAGTAGATAAACCTGTGTTCCTTTCATCATTCTTTTTAAATAGATTATACGTGGAAAAAGGTGAGCAATACATTTTAAAGTTAAAGCCTGTACATAAGTACATAATACAGTGCATTGATGAAAGAGAACTTTCAGGGAGACATATGAGTACGACTTTTTGGTTGAACCAAACCTAAAAAAAAATGCTCCTTACTTTGATTACTAATTACATAAGTATTAGTATTATTCAAATGTGTTTCAAGAATTCAAGAATTCTTGAGATATGAGAACTTACAAAATGCAGTCAGAATATTGAATTATGGAACCTTCCTTTTACAATTTACACACACAAAAATCAAAAACAAAACAAAAAATAAATAAAAAAGAAGAAGAAAAGGGTCACAACCTTTACAGCCTACAGCACTTCAAATTGAATTGCTCTGTTGGATAATTAGATTAACCTATAGATCGATTTGAGCCACTTCGAATTTCAATAAAGGAGACGGTAAACAGTGCCATTTAAAAAAAAGATTGCTTTGCCTTAATTTTTCAAATCTCATGTGTTGATAAAATGACTGAAAATTCCTGGATTTAGATTTCATCTCAAATGTGTCCAAGAGACTTAGAATTTAGATCTAGATTTAGTTTTATGATGGTGTTGAGCTTGTCACATATAAACGTCATCGAAACTTTTTATAAGAAAAAGGATATAGAGGAGCTTGATTTTTTAAAGAGTTTCTTGATAAAAACTAGACTAATCGACTGATTAATAGCAAAAATCAATCTAACAGAGTATTCAAAAAGAAAACAAGGAAGCATTAGGCCAAAATCTGTAAGAACGAAAGAAAACATTGATCAGGTTGAGGATCTCATTTGCTTACAAGAGAATCAACCGGGCACATACGAGTCTCAGCATAAATTTTCAAAAACACTCAAGTATAGCTAAAGTTCAGTCAAAAGAATAATAAAAAGGATTTGAAAGTTTAAAAGAATAAAATAAAGACTACAAGAAAAACAACTAATCTTAAAATCAAAAGAAAATCATGATCAAGAATATTCTTGGATATGTTTAGCAAGGATGATTTCAAGAAGATTGTGTTTATAGTATAGATAGAAGGACTTTATAAATCCACACAAACAGGTATGATGTGTATGGGGCAAATATATCTGCAATTCCCCCTACTCATCTTTATTATGAGGTAAATCGATTCTCTACAAAGGTCATGGACCCTGCTGATGTATTATGGAAAAGAAAGACTCAAATTTATTTTTTGGCCGCTAGAGTCAATCAGACAAGTTACATTAAGCTACTTCAAAATTTGGTGTGTTTATATCCAAATAAAGATTTCATTTTACAAAAAAAATGGTGCCCCCTCTCACATATATCATGCAAGGTGGATTTTCTTATCAACGAATGACATTAGCTGTGTAATATAAAGAAAGACGAAAGACCACCCCTTTCTCCTGATTTAAACCCAACAGACTATTTTGTGTGGAATTCCTTGATTGAAAAGGAAAACACTATACACGTCATGTAGAACTCTCCACAGAAGAGAAATGAGAAATTTTCAAATGCTTGGCCCAAATAAGTCTTGAAGAAATCAGAAGAACAATATATTCATTCACCTGGAAAAAGAAGCTGAGACTGGTGATTCAACAGGACAGTGGCTAAAATGATCATTTAAAGAAATAACCAAATAGAATCTTCATCTTCAGGTAAGAAGAAAAAAAGCAACGACAAACATTCAGTTTGATACTACCGGTATATATTGTATTTTTTTACCAGCCTGGCCAACACAATGATTGCTACCTTATTTTACAACTGATTGTTTCCTTTTTTTCACATAATGTATCCCTTAATTGTTCTTAGGGCAGGTTTAGTAAATGTTTTATCAAAAAGTCTTGACAATGAGACGCAAATGATTGTTTGTTAACAAGGTTATGAATGGGTGGTTGTATTGTGTGTGAAAATTCTTTCTCATCATCATTTATGACAGGCCCAACAAAAAGCAGCAGGTAAAAAAACAAAGGTCTAGTCTGAGAGCTGGTTATTACAGGGGGTATTTTAAACAGAAGAAAAAGCTGTTTGATGAAAACAGCAGGTTATTAAGCGAAGGGGGCTATAAGACATCATAAGGTTATAAGACAGTGAGATATGTACTTTTTGAAGTAAGGTGCAAGTTCTCTTTCTTTCTTTCTTTTTTTTGTGGGTTTTTTTTGGGGGTGGGGGGGTTGGTTCAACAAAAAAGTTGTAACTAGAACACTTCTACATGTTGAGATCAGATGGTAGCAAAGTTATAAGACTAACGATGGTGCTGGACACAGACCAGTAGAGTCCACATTTTTTTTTTTATAAATATCTCCAAAAATAGCTTAGGCATCTAGATACCATCTATTTTATATTGTGTCTAATTAGTAGATGACCCCATCAAATAGAAATCCTTCAAAAATAGCACAGATGAAACTGGTCAAGTTGATCTTTGATTTCTATATTGGTATGTGTTTACAAGCAACATGTATTTTCTGAGAACTTGGAAACCCCATACTTTGCTAGTTTGTGCCCAACACCGTCGATAACAAGTTTGAAGATAAAAATTCTCAAACAAATACTTTCAATAATTTTTTAATTGTCTTGGGTTGAGTTATTTTGGTCGTTTTCTTTTTTCCTTTTTTTTTTTTCAATGCAAACATTTGGGATACATTGATACAAATCACAATACATTATACAAATTTATTGGACCTTAAAAAATGTAAGTATTTTATAATATCAAATAATATGGGTGAAAACAGACCAGTGTTAATTTCCCATTGAGCACAAGTAAAGTGAAAAAAAAAAAAAAAAAGGACAACATCCTTAGGAACTAAACAGAGTACATCCACTTTGGAGCAATCTCAACTTTTTGAGTAGTAGTAGGATGTTACCTATTATATGATATACACATCATTACTATTTACATGAGTTTTCCATAATGTAAAAACTATAAATTTAAGTAATCCATTTCTGTTAAGTCTTCCTTTAACTTTAAAAAGGCTGTTGCTGTCACCTATGATTTTTTGAAGACTTTTATGTGTACATACAAAGGAAGCCAAAAATTTAAGGAAACCATCTACTGTATAAAAGAT
>JBBPCV010024213.1:0-10090 GCA_037974505.1 Plocamopherus tilesii
CAAGGCAAGTGTGCTTAATTTGATTACTGGTATTATTGTTATCATTTTTATTATTATTATTATTATTATTTTTTTTTTTTTTTTTTATTTAATTAATTGTTTAAGACACACTACCCTGACTACAACAGATTTTGGAAAAGACTTCCTGACTACAATGAACACAAAAGTCTATAAATATGTAATAAACAGCAATACTAATGGTTTCTCATCACAATGAGAAAATTCAATATCAATTGACTTTAGTGTAAGTTGTAAGTCTGTGGATGAAAAAAATATGTTAAAGCCTTATCGTCATCGTTTATATCACAATACTGGACAATGTAAAGCACAGAGTTTGCAAAGCAAGCAGGAACACTGGCTCAGTGCAATAAACCTACAACTAGAAATGAGTCTTTGACATTAACAATACTAATCTTAAATTAAATTAAATGTGAGGTGAGTGAGACTTGGCGGGGCTGCATTTCCAGGGGAAAATTACATTCCCTAGAAATTCCTACCAAATACATTGTCATTATTACACTGAGGCAGAGAAGCAAGGATGTTATTTAACAATAAAAACCAGAATCTTGTGACAGCAACAATGCAACGACAAAGGACTACAAAGTATGCAGGATTCAAATAAAAGATAAACACAATACAAAACAACAACGAACAAAACAACAACAAAAACCCAAAAATAAAACAAAGAATGTATGGGTGACATGGGAGGAATATGACAGAGGAAGAAACAGAGAAAGGAAGAAAGACAGCATAAGACAGCGTAGGAGAAGATGAGATGTCGCATACTTTAACATGGTCTACTAAGGGATATGTTAAAAATAAAGCCAAAAACAAAATAATAATAATAATAATAATAATAATAATAATAATAATAATAATAATAATAATAATAATAATAATATTGATACATAAAAATTTAATGACCCTCAAATACCTAATATAGGAGATACATATTAATTTTTTTTTCTTAAAAATGACAACTCAAGAATCAATATATAGAAATAAAAATATTGAGTTTCGCCCGCGACATTATGTTGGTAATAATATTCTAAAGACAGAGAAATTAATTCCTCCAGTAATTTTCTTATAATTTTAAAATGTCATCTACTCGTCAACACTTTTTCTGTGGAATTTCGCAACCAAAAAGGTTCTGATAATAATATTGATATTATTATTGATATGCTGTGAGGTGAAAGTGAAAATCATCAGTGTGGAGATCAAGTGTGCACATGGTGATTTGGATGCAGATAATTTCTTTCCAATCAGCCAACTGCACAAACATAGGAGTGTGATCAAGACATAGAAAAGGGATTATCTTTACAAGCTCAGACCACCCTCCCTAACCAAATTAATTTCTTCCTTGGATTCTGAGAGAAGTTCTCTGGAAAAAAAAGATTTAAGGTTACGCCTATTTCTCTTCCTTTTTTTTTTTTTTTTTTTTTTTTAAATACAAAATCTGGTAATAAAGGATTCTTTCTACATAATCATGACAATGACATAAAAAAAAAAAAAAATTGAAATATTTGCCTCCTGGTATTCTTTCTTTTTTATTTGTGAGTTTGCTTTACTTTGCTATTTGATGAAAGCTTTGATCAGGAGTAGAAATTAAAGTTTTCATTCGTCTTTCCTAAAGTATTTGTCATCTGCATTGTCATCCATGGAATCTATCAGAACATAAAAAGTTGTGGTTTTCTTTCTTTCCCACCAACACTCAGTCTTGAACAGCAATGATAGTGATAGTGATAGCTTTACATTCAAATTCAATAGTAAAAAAATCAAGCGTGAAGTGTGGGCTGTGCAAAATTGATTGACTGAAGGTCAAAGGTCAATTTATATATAATATGTGTTTTATACATATAAATATTTTATACTGAAACAAAGGAGATATACATGTATATATTATTGGTAGACATATGATACAAATTCATTTCCGATATAAGCCAAAATAATATTTTTAATGCAAAATGGTAGTGTACAAATAAGCATTGCAAACATTTACAAAAGACAGTGGGTGAAAGTGACGAGACATGACAACATCTAGACTTTTATTTTTCCTTTACTAGTTTACTTTAACAACAAAGAGCTCGGAGAGATTACAACACAGAAAACCCATTACTTTTCAACTGGGTAAAAACATTGACAGATGACTATCTTTTTGCATAAGGATAGAAATATAAGTTGGACAGCCTGCTTAGTTTGTCCTACTTGGAAAAGAAATCCCCTTCTCTAAGGATCTGAAATTCTATCCAGACTTCATCCAAACTAAATTAATAAGACAAAACCAAATATAAATAATTGTAATTATCCTCTATCAGCTCTGGGTAAGACTTTTTACTAAGAGCAATACAGCCTCTCATATATACCTCAAATTTCATAAAACCAAATAACAGTTTTGTAAAACTGATGCCACAACAACTACCCCCAACTCCCCAAAAGAAATAAAGTATTCTTCTTCTTCACGTACCAGGTCTGAAACAGACATCAGTGATCATGGCATGCCATTTACTTCGGTCTTCAGACAATCTCAAAAAGCTGATATTGCTTTCATTACTCTTAGTTTGGTATTAAGGTATTAAGATATTCAAATGTATTAAATTAGGAGTGGGGTTGGCGGGGGTGTGCCCCATTATAAAAGAAACTAAAATGGAAGTATCTCAAAAAGAAACATACTACATTTACTATCAATACCTGAAAAACCACAACAAAGAACCAAAAACAAAAACAAAACAAAAAAGAGCAAAGGAAAAAAAGCAACTGTCCCCCTCAAAGCGATGGCTATGCTCACCAAGCAAAGTTTTATATTCAAATTCACATGAAAATGATAACCACATTGTACATGATTGTGTTCGAGGCCATGCACTGATGGTGCTTAGACAAGAGTCCACGGATGAGGAAATCTTGACCAATAGCCATGGTAAATAGTAGTAGAGTGTGAACTGTGGGCTCTATAAGAGAATATTTTTTATTTATCTTTTTCTACCCTTGTTTTTGACTACTGCAAGTAGTGTTAAGAATACCATTGTTGGGTCAGGAAACTAAATGCTAGTCTGAAAACCATCTTCTTAATCTTTCTTCTTTTTATTCTTCTTAATTTTTTTTTTTTTTTTAATTTAGCAATCCAATGCTTTAAGAATTTATAAAACTATTGAGAAAGTCTTTACATTAATTATAGTAATAAGTCACTAAACTGCGATCCTACATTACTTTGTTAAGAAATCAAGTTCCAGCAAGAAGAATCTATATATGAAAATATCTTTATCTTTATATACTCCCAGAAAATTAAGAAAAACTACGATCCATCCCTGTCCTGTTATACATATTTTATTGAAATGCGGCATGAAAACAAGGAAGGAAGAAAAATGTTATGGGCACGCAGGCATATCTAGCTATAGATGAACTTAGGTCAGTCTACCTACCATGAGACGGATGTAGAGAGAGAAACTTATGAAAGAAGAAGAGAGACAAGAGTATGATGAATAAACGGGAGTGTTTACCAACAGAGACTGTGACCATCCACACCATCCCATCAAAGACGATTAACTGATGGTACACGACGATCTGAGTAGAAAAAGATGGACATGGAAATTGGGATGGGGCGAGGTTAACGTAGAAGAAAGACATGTATAACGATGTGAGAACGCAAAAAAGAGAGGAGACAAAAAAAAACATTTAAAAGCAACACTTCTTCTGCAAAAGGCAAAACAAAACAAAAAATTACCTGCAAACTAATTGTATTTATGTACACATATTCCTTGCTGTGAAATACAAATATTTATCACTCGACTATAAAATATTGGAGGTTGACTTATGAATGATATAGGGTAAATGAGCTTAAGATATGTACTCACACAATGCTTCACTCACTACAGACTACAAAATAATTAAAAAGACCTCAAACTCATAGAAACTTTGTTACTTTCAATTGCTCTTAATTCATATACGAAGTTGTACTCACATAATTACTGTACTCACTTTTTTTTATAAATTATGTTAAGATTTTAAACCTGAGCTATAATATATAATAATATATTCATCCTACAATATTTTATCTTTTAACGCACACAGATATGCCAGATTCAACAAGGCACCTACAAAACCTAGCACAATTCTTTGTGTATTGATGGAACATTATGCATCACTTATGACATGCACAAACTTATGAGATGGTAAATAATGAATAGAAATAGAAGGATGGGTGGTGGGATGGAATGTGTATTGATTTCAAATTAATGCAAAAATTGTATGGCGCTTAAGACCATCCATTGGGCAAAGGCACTCTTGAAGATGTTTCAAATATTTTTATGACTACTAATGTTAATATGAATAATAATCTAATCAGTAATTAGAAATACTGATTATGCCTTCATAAAAAAATTCGGTACAGTTTTCTTGAAACTTTTCAAAACATTATACCAATGGCAATAGTGATTACCACTGATCTATCTGGTTAAAATCTGTTTGAAATATTTTAATAAAATAGCGGACGAGAATGTCAAAAGAGGTGAAAAACAATGCCCTATGACTCATACTACAAAATTATGCTTTGCACTCATTAATCATTATGAACCAACTATTTCATGGTACAGACCATCATGAGACAAAAAAATGCTTGCCATTATTCATTACTTCAAGCACTGATACCTCTGAGGTAATTTCAAAGGAATAAACAAATAAATAAATAAATAACAAAGACAGCATCAAAGTCCAGCACAAATACAAACAAAAACAAGACAAAAAGAGACAAAAAACTTTTACCAAAGATAGTATGGTGTAACCTGATAATAAAAAAAAAAATGTTCAGATATGAAGAGATCACACCGAGACAATCACTCAAGATTGTGTTGATTACACAAACGCATAAAGGAGGAAGAATAGCCACATTAAGACATTGACTTTCCCTGGGCATATATATTATATATCATTATGCTATTACACACATCACAAATAGCCTATCATCCATCCTGTTTCATACTACCATCAAGCAAAGCACATCGAACTTGGCTGGCTGGCAGGCAAACAAAAACTCAAGTGTGTTAACACCGACATAGCAAAGTGTGCAAAGGCTCAAAGATCCTGTGGGCAACTTATTGACACCGTTGATGTTGATTCAACAGTCACATAATTGTAGCCTTCTATGGGGAACAGAATTTGATGATACGATTATTACGCTATCCATCTCAGTCACGTATTTCACCACAACTTTGACTAATCTCAACCAAATAGAATATCACCACTTTATTTGTCAATTGTAAATTAGCAAAAATCATACAACAGCTACTCCCTCTCTCTCTCTGGAAACTTGACTACCACAAAAATAATGTCCACTTTCCAGAAGTAAATTTCTCTTCTAATTAAAATGTCAACCAATGGTACTTTTTTATGTCTCACATCATACTAATCTTCATCTTGTCTGTGTCATTCAAGATTTATATTACTCCATGTTTCTCTAGAGCATGAAAGAAAATACTTAATACTTAGTTTCTCTTGGCCGTGTTTAAACAAATGGCAATTGTATGGTGTATTTATATATATATCGCAAAAGATCAATGTATATTTATATGTCCTTTGCTAAACATTTTTCTAAAACCTCGGTCTCTTTATCATTTCTGTTCTCTTGCCTAAACCACACAAAACTTGCCGTTTGCATTGTAAAAAAAACATAAATAAATAATCTATTTTCAAGTTAATACGAATGCCTATAACTAAACTCATCTTTTTCATACCAAAGACTTTGCAACATATTTTCATGTGTACATGATGAATGGTCTATATTTATTTAGTAAAGAAATGAAGACAATGTACCCGGTCCACAGTTCTATTAAGAAAAATTCATCCAACTCTTAACTCCACTCATGCACATAACTGTTAACTCCACTGCACCACTGCTCCACTTTTTCAAGTGATATGAAATTTCTTAAAAAAAAAAAAAAAAAAAAAAAATACACACCAACAAAACAAAAAACTGCACATCTAAAAGAAAAAAGAACAAAACAAAACAAAAAAGTAAGTTAAAACAAGAATAAAAAAACAAACATCAAAACCAGTCAACAGTGTATCAAATTCAACCATGGGCACATAAATACACATGCACACACACACATGCACTCACACACACACACACACACACAGACTTAAATTTGGAGGCAACCCATTTAATAAGCACTTCCCTTTCAGTGTAATGGGTGCTAGTGCTAAGGGAAACACTAGTGAATTTTATATCTGGAGTCGTCATGACGTCAAAATCACATTAGATCTTTACATGTATCTGAATCTGCTATCATCATAAAATAATCATGACTAATTTCTTTTCTTGACTCACTTTTATTACTTTTAACTCAATATATTTTGCCAGGTCATGTCATTGATATATATATATCCAATATTGAGATCATAATCATCACGTTGGCTTGCTCCTTTTGGAGCTTTGCTAACCCTTCTTCTCCTTGTTGCTGTCTTCCACACATCTAGTGTATCTTGTGTTGGTGTTGATGGTGGATGTATTTTGTCTGAAGTTGTTTACGTATGGTATTACTGTATTATTAGTATGTCATAAGTTGTCCTCCAAGAGCTCCTTTTCCTTCAACAAAACCTGATGTTACTAGCTTTTCAATTACATCCCGTTCAAATGTGTCGAAAAAAGAAAAAAAAAAAACCCCAAAAAAGTTTTTGCATTTGCCTGATTGTACCCAACATGATCAATATTAATGAATGATAACATTGAAGGGTTTTTGTAGAGTGCTCTATTCCAATTAAAATCAAGCACAGAGCACAAAAAAATAATCTAAAAATAAAAAGGTCAGAATAAAATTAAATGGATTTCAGACAAAGAAAAATAAAATTGAAATTAAGTTTGCTCATCAATTATATATATATATTTGATCCTAAAAGCAATACATGACATATAAATTAATAATATTAAATTTGTCAACAGGGATTTCGTGGCAATCGAAGAAACCACTGCTAAAATATGAGTTATGCACAAAATGAAAATAAGATACATGTATATGATTTCTAAAGAAATAAGCTATATGATTTCTAAAACTAAAACATGTGTTTTCAGGTGCTTTCTAAGTTTCAATCTTATGTGTTTCTCATAGATATCTGGGAAGAGAGTTCCACTGTTTGGGGGCACAGTGTGAGAAAGCTCTGTCTCCCATTGTATTTAATCGTCTGTGAGGAATAGAAAGCTTAGTTGTATCTGCTGAAGACCTGAACTGCCTGTTTGGTACATATTGTACTAGCATGTCTGATATATAATCAAGAACATGATTTGAATATACGTGTATTATTTTATATCATTAGGTCATTACTCTATACTTTATTCATTTTTCTATTGGAAGCCAACGGAGGGTTCTCAAAAGTGTGGTAGCATATTCTTTCCTATTTATCCCTAAAAACAACCTAGCAGCATTATTTTGAGCAATTTGAAACTTTGATTTTTTCTTGTGTTATCCCGCATAGAATTGAATTGCAGTTGTCAAATTTGGACAAAATTAGGGAATTCACAATCATTTTGAGCATTTCTCTGGGGATGAAAGCTTTAACATTATTGATATTGTGAATTTCAAACTAAGTCTTCTGAAGCAATTAGCTTACAGATGTAGACATTGATAGATCAGAGTCAAAAAACATGACTAGGTTTCTAGCAGTATAAGAAAACTGTACAGTATAGTGTTGCCACAAATAGAAATTTTTGGTATATTAATTTTTTTCCTGCGACTGGAGTACCAAGGACTAATACCCATGTTTTGTCTGTTCAAGTTTGTTCAAGTCCATCCATTCTTTTATGGAGGAAACATAATTTTGTAAAGATTACACTAAGGAATCGAGATGTTAGGGGTGTGCAGAACCATAGATGTGTGTGTCATCTGCATAGAAATGGTGCATTAAGTTGAAGTTTTTTTATTTCTAGGGGTTGGGTGAATAGTACAACTTAGTATAAGGTAAACAGGATTGCACCCAGTACTAAACCCTGTGGTACTCCAGATTTCAAGATACTATTTTTTATTATCAGACTTCAGGCCATTGATCACAACATACTGTTTTCGGTCAGATAGGTATGATTTGAACCATTCATGACAATTGTCTTTTATACCAAAGGTATGTTCGAGCCTTTTCAGCAGGATGGTGTGATCTTTGGTGTCAGAGGTCTAGAGGGCCAAGAACAACAATTTTGTCTGAGTCCGTTTCTACGAGCAGATCGTTTGATCTGAACACTTTGAGAAGGGCAGTTTCAGTACAGTGATCAGCTTTGTATGCTGATTGCAGTGGTTCCAAATAATTTTATGATATTAGGTGGCCAAGAAGCTGGTGTAAAACCACTCTCTCTAGAACCTTAGATAAAAACGGCAGACATGAAACAGGTCTAAAATTCTTTAAAATATTTGGATCAAGTAATTTCTTCTTTAGAAGTGGCTTAACAAGAGCTTCTTTGAACGATTCAGGCACGACACATGCTGTCCTTTTTGAATTATTTATAATATGTATAATTGTTGATAGGATTTCATCAAGACATGGATTCAACAGGGAGGTGGGAATTGAATCTAAGTTAAATGTTTTTAGGAAAGGGGGTGGGGCGGATTATATTTTACAAATTCTTCTGAAACTGGTTTGAAAGAGGCAAGATGTTTACCTTTATGGCGATGAAACGTGTCAACAATGTCACAGTTTTTCAAATCTTTTCTCAAATTTTCAATGTTACCATTAAAATAATATGTTGAAAATTCAGATGAAAGTTCATGTGCCGGATAACAATTTGGCAACTAAGAATCTTTTGTAAACAGGTTTGGAAATGTTGCTTGCTGGAGTTACAAAAACGTCCTAGATTGTATTTCTTTTTTTGTGTGTGTGCGTGTGTGTGTGTGTGTGTATTACATATATGTATGTGTGATGTTGACTTGTGGAGAGATGATGGTCGATTTGCTTTAAACTAAAAACCTCAACATAACAGCACATCAACTCTTTTCGGATTCGCTATCAAAAGTCAAAGTCAAAGCAGTCACTTGATTGTAATTTGTCAAATCTGAAAGTGCAAGTGTAATACTAAGATTTACATGCATTTGATCATTCTGGTAGCTCTAATAACAGTACTTTTGTAATAAGAATGCTTTAATAGTAACGTAATAATGTAATAATATCAAGAAGAAGAATGATGATGACGATGGTAGTGTTAATATAATATTGATAATAATATAATTATATAATAATGATGATGGTGATCTAATAACAATACGTATAATATGATGATGATGATAATATGATGAAGATGGAAATAATATAATAAGAATAAGAATAGGAATAAGAATAACATAATAATAATAACAATAATAATAATAATAATAATAACATTATGATAATAATAACATAATAATAATAATAACATAATAAGAATAAGAATAATACATATCGCGGCAGAAAAAGCAACAAAACAACAACAAAACAAAAAAAAACTCAACAAATCAATGAAAAACGAAAGTTTTCCCGTTGAATTTAAAATCAAATCACATCTAAGTCTAAGAAACTCCATTTCTGAAAGGACAAACATCCCCCTCCTTACTCTGTGTATTAACATACTTGATGCTCTTGTGTAGAATAGTCGTCCGAATATTCCACGTGGGCTGCTTCGTATATTTGCCCTGTGATGTCTTTCCACTTCGTCCCATTTACAGCTATGTGTCGCAATTTTTCTAAGTCCTTAGTGGTCTTTAACTTGAGAGCGGCTTTATGATATAATTATATTCTTCAGGTCTTGTCTGAGTGTACTTATTGTCTTTTGCCTGCCTCTTCTTTTTGTGTTTTCTTATTGAAAGAACGCCAGTATTGCCCAATTCCCGGGGTTATTTTGTCCTGTCTTAAGGTACGTCTGAAAAGACGCCATCTTCTATCTATTATTGTGAGTGTTAATGGGAGTTCTTCATATTTTCTTATAAAGCGATTTAATTGTTGTTTTTGTTGGGTATCTGTTGTTGAGAACTGTACGTACTTGCCGTCTGCGGAAGGTGTCAAGTAAATGTTCATTCTGTTTTGTAAGTGCCCATGTTTCAGGATTAGAGTTGTCGAAAGTATTCAAGAGGGTAGCGAACGGGATGTG